>JAGWEN010002035.1:50000-347681 GCA_018703685.1 Orius laevigatus | reverse complement strand
CCTCCTATAACTCGAACCTTATCGTGGCTCTACCTGGCTAAATTAAGTGATTAGGAACATTTTATTTTAGTACATATTTCTGTCTAAATTGTGGAGTGACCGATCATAAGTTCCAGTGTGTTACGCTCTGTTCGAGGATTCACGCTCCAAGGGTTCGGCATTGTTTTGCGAAAGACCCCGAGACAAAAGGGTATCGAGACGAGCAGGATTGAAAGTTCTCGACATCAAAATATTATGACATTTCCTATTGGTAAAAACCAAATTAATTGGATCCGGGCCTAATCATCCCGAAACGATTTCAGAAAAAAGGACCCACTGGAAAAAAGGGCCGCTTCAGATTTCACGTTTGAGAAAATCCGACGAATGTTTCGAGGCTTGTCTCGTATTCAGAGAGATGTAAAGTTAGCCGAGTTCTCGGCCTCCTGGACCCACGGACAGGCCCAGTCGTGGCCGGGAATGGGAGAGGCGGTGGAAAACAATTGTGGTAAAGTCGTAAACTCCCGTTCAACACCAAGTAGTTTTGAATTAGTTTAAACCGGGAGAGCATCGAGATTCTGCGGTATTAAACTAAAGTTTTGAAACGCCGCTCAAAAAGAAATTACACTGGCTTATTGGACTTTTTCGAGGGGCGCTATTTTACCTACTCAAAAAAATTTATCACAAATAGCTGACCACAGACGCATTTGGAAGTTCTTATCAGGTAGACATGGCCTGATTAAAACATTTCGAGGACAACGAATGCTAGAACGTTGAAAATGAGAGTCTTCTATGGACATAGAAGGAAAACTACTTACTGTTGATTTTTCGTTAGCTTGTTAAAACTTGATGAATCAATTTGTCTTGTTTGTTCTATAAAGGCCGAGGAAATTTCCGCAAACAATACCAAGAATTAATAAAAAGGGAGGGAAAAAAATCCCTTTATGAAAGACCATTTATTATGAATAGGGCCATTATGTTTGAAAATTTTATCGTTTCTAACATTCAGGGTCCCCTCTTACAAATAAAACTTTACCTTTGGGATCTTTCGGAAAGAAATCTGTTTTTTCCAATCTACATAAATCTGTCAACGGGACCAGGGGCTCGTCCATACACTCCCAAAGATTCCTATATAAAAGTAAACTCGGTAAATCTTTCCGACCGGGTCCCTTAAGTTGATAAAGTTACAAAGTAGGGGACCACAAATATCCCTTTGGGAATCGAGGACCTGCGAGAGAGGGGTGGCTTCGAAAAGGATTTTTCGAGGTTGAAAAATTGAAATTAAGTAGGCTTTTATATTTTGTACATTTTCGTTGTCAATATCTGTTGCTTCAAAAGCTCTGTGGGGTTTAAAAGCAACTGAAAACATTCCAAAACATTCTTTAATTACGAAAAGATTTATAAGTCGTTGTTTGATGCATTATGAATTTGATTACATTTCACAAGGATTCGAATGAAATGAAATTGAGTTTTCGAAAAAGGGTGAATAACGCAAAGCGACCGAGAGTTGGCCCCGAAAAAGCCCCTCTCATCCCTGTTTAATTAAGAGGCAACACTTTGTAGGGGTTCATAATTCCTTTAGGATCAAAAAGTTGTTTTAAATTTTTCATAACGTGAACACATTCAGGCTTTTTCGAATAATGAATGTAGTCGTTTTTTTTAAAACCTAGACCGTGCTCGGCGGAAATGCTCCCTTTGTTTTCCGACACCCATTGAAAGACGAATTTCTCGATTTTGTCGACGATAGACTGGTCGTAATCCTTCGAAGTTAGATTTAAATGGAGGTTTCCGTCCCCTAAAGGAAGAAAAAATTAATCAAAACTCTTTCAGGATGTTTAAATACCGAGATGTGAAAATCCAGTGATGTTGAGAATCGGTGTCCCTTTCATTTTCTCTTTCATTATGTTGACGATGTCGTAAAAGTTTTCGTTTACAGGAAGCGAGATATCGTATTGGTACAAAGTCGTGTTTTTAGTCAAAGAATCAGCGAGTCTTTCTCTGATTTGCCAAAGAGCCTGCAAATGTATTTACATATGTATCCCTATGGCTGCAGCCACTTTGGACTAATTCGATCGAAGCACCTCTAGGGTGCCACTTTAGAGAGCAACCACTTTGGACCAGTTGAGCAGGTAATCGGAATTGGTACACACAGGTTTACGTATTTATTATATTATATTTATATTTGTTTACGTTGTTTATTTGTTTCCATGAAAAAATGGTTTAGTTTGTCTATTATGGTTCTTTTCGAATTTTTTTTTCTCTGATTCCTTCTTTCCCTTTCTTTTTTCTGGTCCAAAGTGGATGTCCACAGCTGCCAAATGCTGGTCCAAGATGGTTATCAAAATTGGTCTAAAGTCTCTGCCTTTTTAAGAAATTGGTCTAAAGTGCATTCTACCATCCCTATGACTGCTCGTGGTCACCGAGGATGGCACTGCATACCTTAACTCTGGAAGGTTCATGGGCAAAAACGCCATCTTGAACTAGTTTTTGTTCCATCGCTTTATCGACAAAATTCGACATCTTTTCTTTATCGTGCTCCTCATTCGAACCGCTCGTTTCGATCACCATGTAGAACGCATATTCCCCAATAGGGCACTTCAGACCAAGTTTTTCAGTCGCCAATTTCATACTTTCGGAATCCATCATTTCGCAGGCGGAGAGCGTTTCGGAAAGAAGACTTTTCGACAGCTTATAAGTCGAAAGGACATCCTTAAATGAATTCAGTCCTAAAAACGATCATTAAAAAATAAATTTAATTTTTATTCTACCGAGAAATGAAAAATTGACGGATTTTGGTTTGGTCGGGCAATGTATGACTGCTTTAGTGACGATGCCTAGTGTGCCTTCGGCTCCGATAAATAATTGCCGTAGATGATAGCCCGTGTTGTCCTTCTTGAGCTCGTTCATGCAGTCTAAAACTGTACCATCGGGCAAAACCTTTCCGAAAAAATAAAGAATTTGAAAATACAACGACTTACGACTTCAAGGCCTAAAACATTCCCTTGTAAGTTTCCGTATCTTAGGAGACGCAGGCCGCCAGCACAGGTCGAAATATTTCCTCCGATTAGACAACTTCCTTTAGACCCAAGGTCGTATGGAAGCATCAAGTTGTATTCGTCGAGTACAGAATTTGTTTTTTCGACGACGCATCCTGCCTCGAGTGCCACGGCCCCTTAAAGTTCACAAAAATTTCAATTGTTGAAGGACTAAATGTTTTATAATTAGTGGAACATTAAAAAAAAAAAAGTTATGTTTTACTCGAGCTAAAATTTTCAGAGCTCTGATGTTTTCTTAATGTTGTTTCCGTGTTAACTGTGAGATTGATGATAGCATCGGGCGGGCGGCAAAGCTTTTGTTTTCATTATGTTTAATAAACCTTGTAGAAGCTCAAGATAGAAAATTATTCTAAACTTACCTGATAACTCATTTATACTGATTATTTTATTCATGAGACTCATGGAAATGACGACTTCATCAAAAATTGGAGTACTCCCTCCAACTAATCCTGTATTCCCACTTTGTGGGCAAACCGCTAGTTTGTCTCTGTTGCATATTTTAATTATTTCGGAGATTTCCTCTGTCGACTTGGGCCTCAAGACGACTTGGCTGATACCTTGGAAAAGAAGTGTTAGTTTTCGATCAATATTTTAAAAAAATTGACTTACCACGTACTAGTTTTAGCCAATCCTCGTTATACGCTGCGACATCGCTTGGAGACGTGAAAATCCTGTCTTTTCCAACGATTCTTTCGAATTCTTGAACGTTTCTGTCAGTGACGAGACCGAAATCCCCTCTTTTGACATGCGGGTAACGATCTTTGGTTAAAGGAGAGCTGAAAGAGCTCAAATATCGAGGGGAAAATAACTTTTTCAGAATCATTCTGTAATGAAACGTGTGGCGTTCCGTTGATAACTGAACCGATGATAAGATTGTTATATAATGTTTGACGGTGACATTGTAAACCCAAACTTTCCTCTCTCAAGGTTCAATCTCCATAGGTGGGGATGAATTAATTCGAGGAGTTAAAATACCTACATATTAGGCTAATCGATAATCTGTAATACCTATTTACTCTCCCTCGACCTAATGATGCACTGTTGACCATGACCTGAAGATTGTTCAAATTAACAAACCACTTCTTTAATTTCTTATTTAATTCTAGTGGAAAAGAGTGCTATTTTAAGATAAGATTTTTCTCATTTACCTTAAGGTATTTTTTCATTAGACAGAGACCGAGATAAGTCTCGCCTTTTAATTTTCTCTACGTAAAGAAAATGATAAGAAGTGAACTTTCGATCGACCACCTTGCGACGGCTCCGTTTTATTCGAGGTGAATATTTTTTTCGGTCAAAAATGTCCGAGAGGTTTTAGGATGGGAAAACAATATTCAAATTGCCTTTGACCCACCTTCGTCTAGACAATTGCATTTGGTTAGGGATGAGGCCTTTGAATTGGTAGAGTTTCGCCAAGCCAATAGTCTCCGGACCGTTTCAACAATAGGGATCTCCTTTTCATCAAGCTAGTCGTTCAAACAGAGTGTATTTTTTCCCCAATCTGCCTCATTTTTAGTGAATTTACAATAAAGATCATATTTTTAGTTTCATTTTTATTCGATAAACACATCACCCTTTCCATGAAAGGAAGAGTTTATTAATTATTTTCTTTGAACTAATTGCACAATTTAATTATGTAAAATTCGCTTTATGTATAGGTTTTTCTTCAAACAACAAAACTTCTATCTTGTCAAAAGGCAATTAAGCACTCAAACTGAAACTCTGTGTTGTTTGATGTTATTTGCTAAAGAATCGATTATTATGTCTATATCAGCGTTTGATAAAAAAAAAAAAGAAAATGGGATGTATTTTTGTAACATTATAATTTTTGAACATAAAAAATCTTCTTGTCTTCTTGAACTCTTGAAGTGAGTTCTAGGATGTGGTTCATTCGTATCGAGACTGTTTTCCGTCATATCGTGGGAGATTGATAGGGAGGAAAAAAAAAAAAAAATTTATACGATTTGTTAAATTGAATCTGACGTATCATATAGGTTGTTAAAAAAAAGTTATCTAAATCAAACGGCCCTTCATTTCCCCATCTCGCCCATAACGAAGCCGTCACTCACTCCACGAGTGAAAAGAAAAAAAGAAATGTTGTTCCATTTCCTAGTGTACACACACGCCAACAGTCGGCCGAGTTAAAACCAACACTTTGACTCTCGGGTGATATTTGATCGGAGCTTACGTGGAGAACATATTTTAATCTCTGAAAAGGGCCCTCGGGGTGGTTTTTTTTGGGGGGAGGGGTGAGGAGAGAAAAAATCAGACCTGCAGCTGACCTGTCACGATTTTTCACCCATATTGCGGTATAATCCGATTTTTATACATAGTACCTAACGGATTTATAACGTAATCTGTTTTAATTTTTGGCCCTGTCGATAAAAATTCTCAAGTTTGAAAAGAATAATTAACATAATTTGCATTTTAACAGCCATAAAATAACCAACTTCATTTGATAACTTGTCCGGATATCGTCCAAGTACTCATTATGCTAAAATCTTCATTAAAAAAGTTTCACTAAAAAATTGCTTTAGGTGTTTAGTAATTTTTAAATAAGCCCGAGGTCGGATATTTTTCACATGATAAACAAAAAAATTTTTTTTAAATTTTATTTTTAATTGAAGTTTTATTTACCTTACCTTTATGAATTATTTATTCACGTTAGGTGTAGTTTTTGATCTTTTATTTTATTTTTGTTTGACTAGAGGTTTGAAATGCGAGGACGTGAAATGCGATCGAAACTTCAAAAATCCTGGAAGAGTTGGGGCAGGATTGGCCAACGCGGCGGAAATCCCTTATATCGTAATGTTGCACGACTGGATGGAAAAGCGTCCGTTCTGCTTGGGAGTCCTCCTCAGTTTCAGCGCCGTTTTAACGACCTGTAAGTGCGTCCATCGTTTTGAACCGGAGACACGAACTTACGTCTTAAAAGAAGCACGGAAAATTCTTATGGCTGTGAGAGGAGTCAACATCAATGCGGCTTATTTGCAGAAGAGAGTTGCGAATTCGATAAAACTGCATCCGAATTCCAAAGTCGAAATTGAAAACGACGGCTTCGATTTTGCTGTTTTGAAATTTTTGCTTCCATTATTGCGAGAGGGAATAGAAACGATTTATATCAGAAGTTTGTCCACTCTTCAAGATGAAACGCAAGGAATGCTTTCCGCTCATCAATATTGCCTTGGTTTCGGATTCGGAAGTTATGGCTTTCTAGCTTCAAGCGACAAAGAAGGAATTGATGGAGATCAACTTCTTAAATACGACATCAATTTGGTATCCGATCATGAATGCAACAATGGTGCACGTTTGTGCTGTGGAACATGGAAAGAACTGTTTGGCGGCCAAAGAATTTCGAGGATAGAAGAAAGAGGCCTCAGCTGCGCGAAAAGAGCGAAACCGAAAAGCCTCTGTTTTGGAAATACCGGTAGCCCGATTGTGTGCAACAATTACGTCATCGGTCTCTTGAAAGGTCGTGTGAAGTGCAAGGATGCCGGAGGCTTTGAGATGATTCTCATGTTTTATCGAGCGCAAACGTTTATCAGGATGTTTTACCGTCCGGGATCCATCTTTCCGTCTGTCGTCCCTCCTCTTGACGATTTTAAAGGGCAGGGCGATTTCTCCGAACCGGAGTTTTACGAAGGCCTCGTCGCGGGTGGACCAAAATTAAGAACGAACGGCACAGAAGATCGTGGAAAGTCGGGAAATCAAAACAATGATGTCGATAGCGAATATTATTCGAAAAGTTTTCAGTTCTTCTACCCATTCAGTTTCTTCTCTATTTGTCTACTCGCAGGAGCTTCAACTTTACTATCGCATGCATGAAAAACAATACGAAACAAAAATTACCTACTTAAATTCATAACATGAATAAAAATTTTTATCTTTGAAAGTACTTACACATGTATTTTTAAAAAATTAGTTTAAAGACATAAGTAGCTTAGAAATACTAACAGAAATAATTTCGAGAACATATTTTATTTAAGTGTATTTTTTTTGGGGTGGACTAAAATGTGTGAATATGTATTGAGAATATATGTACATAAATTAAACTAAAATTTATATTTAGAGGTTGAATAGAAAACAAACATGTACACCACGAAATTGTATGTCATTAGACTAATTTGACACAGGGTTCCTAATGGAGAAATTTCATTACGATTTAACAGCTTCAGACTTCGATAATTTATTGATTTATTTATTTTTACACAAAAAGTAAATTGGAACCGATGTCAGCAATATATAGAACATATATAACATCAAATTGGGTAAAATTAAATCCCCCAAAAATTTCCTCTCCTATACTGTTTCTGCCAGTACTTCAAAAGCCTATTATCGGATCCTCGACTCAGGGGATGCCGCTGAGCAATTTTCGACAGATTCCTACCTTTAATTACCAACAAAATCAAGTTTAAAAACTATCATCACAATTTGGACCCCCCCCCCCCCAATAAGTCCTTCCTAATAATTCAACGAGTTAAATATTAACGCGTCAAAATGCCTCTGTACAGAGGTAATTCGTCCTACTTATTGACTAAATTATACACCCATTCCACTCGAAAATTGTTTTTAAGTTATTTATCAAGGCATTAAACTCGCATTCCGGGTAAAAACAAAAGTTATCTTTTACAACGGTTTTTGGGTGAATACCGGGACAAAAAAAGGAAAGAAAAGAAAAAGGCAATGATCTACCTCATTAAGAATACTCGAACCGTATCTGCATAGTTTCAATTCGGACCGTGACACGACTCTAGGGGGTCTTCCTCTTCTTTTTCAACGGGATCCACTTAAAGCGGTCCTTCAGAAATCCCAAACAAAGTTTATGGAACTTAATTTCAAGAAGTGCCACGTTATTGTAGCACTTAGCCACCCAGGAATTCTCAGGTAACTTCCCGAAAAGCCGTTGGTCACATCTTCACCAGAACTTCACCAAACCTTCTCGTGATCTTGACCTTGAAAAGTTTGAGGAAATTCTTTCGAGTTCTGAAGATTGGTAAATAGCACTATTAAGGTATTTTCCCTTTCTCTTAATTATTCAAGTTTTGGTGATCAAAGTTTACAAAAATGAAAAAAATAATTAGGTATGTATTAAAATTTTTAGATAGGTACGCGCAGCAATATTCGCATGAAGAACGATTTATCGATCATTATTTTAGGTTTTAAAATAAACTATAACGCGATCAAACTTGAATGGATCCCATTATGTACTTAGAGACGGATTGGTTTATAAAAATAGAATTGTGATTTGAGAAGACAGGAGAGAAAAAAAAAAGACTTCGCCTGCGCATGCTCGGTATTCGAAAATCCCCTCCGGAACCGTTGGCGAGGAAGAAGTTGCGAGTACCGGGTGGCTTCAGTCGGTCACCGCGTTTACCCCGAGTTCGACCAGCTTCATACCCGTTTCGAAAACGCGATACGACGACGTCTTTTTAAATTCGGACCGAATTCGTGTCCCGTTTAGTGTCAGTGAAATGGATTGTGTCTAATAAATTTTTTCAACTTGACTAATGTTATAAGTTTAAAAATTTCAATTGGGCTTTCGCCCTGATTTTAGTTCTGTGTTCATTTTTTGTTAAAAAAAAGTTATTTATTATAAATAATTTATCTTTATTTTGCTATTGACAATGGCGTTTTGTGCGACAACGAATTACAAATGGATTTTTTATTTTCTATTATTACTTCATTCTCTTCAATTCTTACAAGGTAATAAAAATAATAATACAGATCTTAAAATTTTTGCGTATACATAACCTCAAAAGGATGTAGGGGAGGGACGCTTTTTTTAAAAAAAATTACTTTTTAAATATTTTTCAAATTCCAAATATGTATTATTTTCACCTATGGTAAGTAGGTTAAAAATCAACAGTCTCTGTTATCCTTTCCTTTGCCTCCCACAGTATATTCCTAAATAATCTCATGCTCGCTGTTTGTTATATGTTGAACAATTACCACAATAATTCTCCCTAGTGTTTTTATTAAAAAAATTCTTTCATTTGCTTTTCTCTCCAGTTAAAACTCGCAGCTATTGTTATAGCCCAGGCATCTTAGGATATTTAGCGGGAAAATTAGGTACAGTCGTAATCTCCATCTTATTTTATGTTTTTTGGGTCGCTGATTACGAATCTGAAGTTTGCCAACAAAAATTTTGCCCGGAACCTTGTCAAAATTGCAAAAAAAGTCAAAATTTTGGCACTTTTTGAGGTTTTTTGATTATATCTCAAAAACTATAGGTTTTGGCGATTTGGCCGTTCAGTAAAAAAAGAAAGCCTATAAAATTACCTAAAAATCCATTAATCATTTGTCTAATTCGGTCCAGCCGTTCGGCAGCAATCGACGGTCAAAAAAGACCTCCGTTTTATGACCGATAAGGATTAAAACAATTAAGGTGGGTTTGACGGCGGTCAACGGTGTGGGAGAACTTTCCGCCCGATTGAGCTCGGACTAGTCTCATTTTAAAGGTAATTTAGTGCTTGTTCTTTTAAAAGTTGTCCGAATCCTGTATCTATTATAGTTTTGGCTCCAGAGCCAAAAACGTAAGTCGAAACGTGAACGGCAATTCTAGGTTTTACACACATATTTGGCTCTGGAGCCAAAGCTATTATAGATAGCGAATCCGGACTACTTTTGTTTAAACAAGTGATAAATTGCCTTTAAAATGAGGGTAGTCCGGTTTTGGTGCAACGAATAGCTTTGGCTCCAGAGCCAAACGAATAATTGAAAAATTGAAGGTAATTCATATTTTTTCATACATATTTGGCTCTGGAGCCAAAAGTATTATAGATACGGTATTCGGACAACTTTTAAAAGAACAAGTGATAAATTACCTTTAACATGAGGGTAGTCCGGTTTTGGTGCAACGAATAGCTTTGGCTCCAGAGCCAAAAACGTAATCGATAATTTAGCGATGTGTCAAATTTGCACTTACATATTTGGCTCTAAAAACAAAGGTATTATAGATACCGTATCCCGGCTACTTTTACGGTAATAAGCGCTTAATTACCTTTAAAATGAGTCTAGTCCGGTTTGGATCAGACAAGTAGCTTTGGCTCCAGAGCCAAAAACGTACCTAAAATGTGATCGATACTTCAAATTTTCACTTACAAATCATGCTATAAAACCATAGGTATTATAGATACCGTATCCGGACTACTTTTACACCAACAAGCGCTACGTTACCTTTAAAATGAGACTAATCTGGTTTGGCTCCGACCATTAGCTTTGGCTCCAGAGCCAAAAATGTCTTCAAAAATTGGATCGACCACTCAAATTTTTACTTGCAAATTAGGCTTTAAAACCAAAGGCATTATAGATACCGCATCCGGACAACATTTGAAGCAATAAGCAGTAAAGTACCTTTAAAATGAGATTAGTCCGGTTTGGATCCGACTATTAGCCTTGGCTCCAGAGCCTAAAACGTACTCTAATAATGAGCGAAAATTCAAATTCAATAGATAATTTAAAAAATCTAGGAACGCGGTTGCGTTCCGCCCAGCCTATAGAAGCCATACTTAAAATAATTTAATAAAATAAATAAGAAAAAATCATAAAAATAAAAAATAAATAAATAAATAATAATAAAAAAATAAAATAAAACGAAATAAAAATTAAAAAAAAAGAAAAGTAATAAAAAAAATTTAAAAAAATTAATAAAAAATTAATTTAAAAAAATATATACATGGTAAGTATGTATAGTAGTCATGGCGCGAATTTATACTTTTATACATACTTTTATGTTTAAAATATATTTATACATATTAAAAAACTTTTGCAATCGTGTGGGATTTTATGTCCAAACACTACCACTGCATCTATACTGAGCCTTTCCCCCGGAGTTGGGACCGGGCTTGGGAGTTTTTATCATATTTATATTTACCCATTTTTTACATACCTACATATCTCATACATACCTAATTTCTTTAGCCCGCTTTAGTTGATGACCACTACTTTTAATTTTGAACATGTTCCTGGACAGCGATCCCACTACTGCGTCCATTAATAAGTGTAATTAATACAATTTGATATCATTAATATCATAAAGTATCAAAATAGACTTGGTTCCCTCTAAAATAGCACGTAAAAATGGTTTTTTTACCCGTTTTTGAATTTTGACCTTTTTCAGCGCTCTCTAACGTCTCTAACTTGCGTCGAATTTCGCAAATCTTTAACGGATTTTATAGAAAATTTTATGAGCTTTCATTTTGTACTGAGTAGTAAAGTTGCTTAAATCAATAGTTTTTGAGATATAATCAAAAAACCACAAAAAGTGCCAAAATTTTGACTTTTTTTGCAATTTTGACAAGGTTCCGGGCAAAATTTTTGTTGGCAAACTTCAGATTCGTAATCAGCGACCCAAAAAACATAAAATAAGATGGAGATTACGACTGTACCTAATTTTCCCGCTAACTGCCCTTTTTTGATCTAAGATGCCTGGGCTATTATAATTAATTTGTTTTAAAATTCTCCTTGCATCCCTCGGTATAAAAAAGGGGACAGAATTATTATTTTTATTTAATTTTCTTTCACATGAATTTTTATTAAGCGTTGTAGAGCTTGGTTCCCTTTTAAATGACTTAAAAAAAAACAAAAACAACAAAAAAAAAAACAAAGTTGTTCTTAATTTTTTTTTTTTAAATTAACACTATAAAATCAAACAAACGACCATTTGCTTCTAGATATTGTTGCAATTCTTTTATTAAATCTCATTTTACATTATAATTTATAATTTAATTTGGGGGATTTTCTTTTTAAATTTTCAATAACATAGTTTAATTTGTTTGATTCTCCAAATCATCGCTGACTTCGCTGGATAGATAGAAAGTTATTTTATGTAAATTGGTAACATTACTACTAAAAGTTTAAAATTTTTTGTCATCTCTTTCCTATTAGCGTTCTACAAGAGTACCCTTGCCTCATCCCCATGATAGTAGGGGATGATAACAGGACGGCTCTGCCATATTATAAATTTTTTTTCCACGAAAAAATTTTGTTGATTAAAAAAATGCAATGAAAGGGACCCACCTTGGAAAAGCTTTTGTGTTTTTTCGTATGAGAACATTTTACCAGTTATGAAAAAAGCATTTTACTTGTATGTAGGTAATAAAAGCATATAGGGTCGTTTTTATAGGATGCACGTAGCTTTCATATTACCCCATTATAATATTTGAACCTTATCTCTTTTTATTTCTGTACTTTTCATTTCGATTTGTCAACAAACTAATTCATAACATGGCCTCTCCTATTTGAACGCGAATCTCCATATTTAACAAAATGTGAAACTAATTAAAATAATACCTGCTCGCCACTAATAGAATATTGTCACAAGATATAATTATTAGCTGAAACGTAAAAATGAACAACACAGAGCATGGAAATTGAATTAAAATAGAAGAAAATCCACCTCTGTTACTGTGCAATTTAAAAAAAATAAAAAAAAATAAAAAAAATAATGAAGGAATAAAATTAGAGATGATCAAAATGTCGAAGAAGAAATATTTGCCTAACGAGACCTTATAAATATTTATTTTATGCAGAGAATCGTTCAAAGGAAGAAAGAAAAGAAAATACATAGCAAAAAATTAATGGCAATCGTTTTCCGATAATTAAAAGTTTCTAATTGCTGGTATGCTTCGATATGGGTTTAGGAAAATGTGTGGCTTTCTTTTTCTGAACTGATGATCAATGATTGAATATTTGATTTTTCGTTTGAATTTAAAATTCCAAAATTGGTTAATTTGGAGAATTTTTTTTTTATTTCGTGCGTGGATGAGCTTTTCGTGGAAAATTTTTTATTATTTTCTTTTCATTCGTTTTCTTGCGTGAGTTTCGTTTTTATCAGTCGATCTGTCCATGTGTGCAGCACAGAAGGCTTTTAATTTTTATTGAAGCCATAATTAGTATGACATAATGGAGGCTAATTTATTATAACGTATTTTTTTTAAAAGTTAAAAGAAATAAAAAAGTCTGTGGCTGTCTGTGTATAAATTAGAAGGCTTTACTTCAAGGTGATGAGTGCGACCGATTCGACCCCTTTTCCTCCCCCGTCATGCTTCTAATGAAGGAAGAAAGAGGAATACATAATGTATAAATCCTCTTGAGACCGCAGCTAATTTGCATAGGGTAGACACAAACCCTCCTCGTCTCTTCCACGAAAATAAATTCAACCTCACGCGCACACCCTTCTTGGTACGCCTTCAAAGGGGTACCTTTCCACCCTTAACCTTCTTGAAGTTCAAAACCCCCTTTTCAAATTACAAATATCCTTTTAGAGTACGCCGAAAGTGGTCGTTTCCGACGAAAA
This sequence comes from Orius laevigatus, assembly GCA_018703685.1. Classification (NCBI taxonomy): domain Eukaryota; kingdom Metazoa; phylum Arthropoda; class Insecta; order Hemiptera; family Anthocoridae; genus Orius; species Orius laevigatus. The sequence goes on along the minus strand of JAGWEN010002035.1, from coordinate 334,355 downwards.
CGGCTTCATTTGAATAGATAACAACATCGCTTTGTAATTGCGCTTGAAAACGATGAATTCGCATTTTATAAACTAAAACTTTTTGTTGATATTTGATAACTTGCCTGAGAATAATCCAGGGAGGAATTCTTGGTAAATAATTAATTTAGTTGCATTATCGAGCCGAATGATACCGGAGAATTCATGACTGAGATCGACCACAAATTAGAGAAACCCTGAACCTCTCCCGTCCGGTTTCGCTAATAATTAGTGGTTTATATCAACTGGACAGCTGCTAATATGATTAGTGATCAAATCTAGTCTGGTCAGTGCTAATACACCTTGCGGTATTTAGGTTATCCCGATATTGCCCGCAAAGGGAACGTTCTGATGTTACACTCGGCGTAATAAGCAATTCTGTTATCTGATATTTTAACGAAAACCAATGCTATTTTCATGTTCCTTTGTTTCTAGATGATACACAAGGTTCCAATTACAAATTTAGTACCCCTCATTTAATTAAAAGCCATAGAAATAAATCAATTCAATTTTCTTGTAACATGATGGTAATTTGTTTAAAATTATGAAAACTCTTCATTAGGAAATATAACCACAAATGAAATATTTGCGAAGGTTTTATGGATCGATGTAAAATTTTTTTTTATTGCTGCATGCTCCATTAGTTTGTGCTGTTTTGATGACCACGCTTCGGCTGTAAATATAAATGGGGAAACGGAATATTCATTTTTATCGTTCGAAGAAAATAACAAGTGCATTTAGGTTATTGGATCTAAGTTCGAAAAGAATATTTTTGGATGGATAAGATGATTTTTTTTTTCAAGGATTTCAAAATAATAGAATTTTTTTTTTCTTAAATCAAAATCTTGTGGGAGAGAATTTTCCGTTCCAGATGGCCCTCTTTGCATGCCTCATACGTTTCCACATAAATTACTTTCCGAACAAATTACCGTAAAAGTTTTTTCGTTTCCTTTCAGTTCCTTGGAAAATTGCTGCTTGTTTTGGAAGTTTTATTTAGAAGGGAATAAAAAAGTGATTTCGGAATCGTCAAAGATATTATAAATGGAGAGTAGAAAAAAAATCTGGATATGAAACCAAGTTAATTGAAAGTCGGTTTAGGGGAAAGCCATTCGTTTGCGGCCTCTGTGGGGAGATTCTTCACAAGAAACGATGCCTTTAGTCCATTCAATCCGCAATCCCTTTAAATGTTTAACCTCGGTCTGATTAAAGTCAGATCCGAGAGTACCTGGAACTATTCAAACCGAGTAATAGAATACTTGAGTCGGTACGGGATATTCAACCCTAAGCATTCTCGGCCCTCCCGTCCTCCGTACCCTCCGCGCTTCCGCACAACTGACGTCTATCTTCATGAAAAATGTATGGAGTCGCTTTGAAATAAACATTTTATCTATTTTTTGACGGCTTTGATGTTACCTATTTAAAAAGCTCTTGCACTATAAAATGCGGATCTTAAAAAACAGCTTGAAAATCTAAAATATGCTGAGGGCTGAAATGATTACGCTAATTAAGGTTTTGACAGGTGTGCTGCTATCTTTTGACTCAAAAAGACACTAAACTATCGGAAGAAGGCCCTTAAGGGAAAAAAGCCGTTTATGTTTTTAAACTTATAATTTCAACCTTATCTTTTAACAAGATGAAATTGTATTTTCAGCTTTAAAACGAAATGGTGTTTTATCTTTATTAACCGAGTTAGCAGTCGAGTTTTTAACGTGTTATTAATTTTATCACGACTCCCTTCGCGCTAATACGATAAGCCAATGGGGTAAGAAACGTATCAGAAATAACAATAAACAACGGAATTTTTGACGCGATAATCTGACACGCAGACTTTAAAAAGAAAGAAAATTGAAGGTTTTTAGTAGAGAATAAAACGAGTTTTTTTTTTTTTCTTGTTTTCAATAGATATAGAGTTCTCCGTCACAGTTGAGGGAAGAGGGTTTTTTTTGGTCCAAACTTCTATCCGCTCTGAGACAAGAATGACATGCAAAACAAGGCCTCGGTGACTGATTTTTTGTTCACTTTCGCAAGAAATTAATTACGCTTTCGAAAAACTTAGGTAATTTAACTATGAAGAGAATTTTTTAGAAGCTTTTATTGTTCTTTCAAGTTAAAGTGAAGACTCAGACGGAGTCTGCTGCCCCCTTTTATGCTAGAGGTTGATCTTTTTATGTGGGAGATTAACCTCTTTCGTACTTCTTTTGCACTAGTGATTGACCCAGTGATTCTTAAGATTGACACCCTTATGCTTGAGATTGACCCCTTTTATTGTGCAGTTCTATTTTATGCTGGAGATTGACTCCTTTTATGCTCGAGATTGACTATTTTGAAGGTTCACCTCTTTTATGCTTCAAATAACCCCATTCCTACCGGAGAGTGGAGATTAACCTCTTTTATGCTAGAGATGACCCCTTTTTGTCAAAGATTGACTCCTTTTAGGCATATTTTTTAAATGATATTTTTAATCTATAATGCCTAGATCGGACGTCGAGTAATGAACTGTGGGAATGAACTGGAAATTTTATCTCGGGGCTGATTTGGCGAACGTTTTTGGTTTGAAATTTCCCGGAAATAATTTTAAAGCGATATGGAAATTGGTGAGGAGGGTGAAAGGATGGGAGCAGGGAGGGATTGGGTACTCCATCGGCACTTCCTATTATCCAATTAAGTCGGATTTATGATATTGTATTTAGGAAAGGCTCCCGCCGGGTAAGATAGGCGAATCGGCCCCGGACGAGTTTTCGATCTACAATTTTTGAGGGTCTTTTATATCTAAAAAGAAACATACTCACCAAATTTTAGGGTCCTAGGGTGCCCCTAGGGTCAGTTATAACGGAAAACGTGAAAAAGCGATGTTTTGTCACTATTTATTTTTTCACGGACGAAGAAATCAAATAAATTTTTTTTGCGAAGTCGAAAATTACTTAAAAACATGTCAGAAACAACTCAGAATTTTTTGGTCTGGATCAAAAAATTATTGAGACCAGTTTCGGACGTTTTTATGCGAAAAACCAGAGTGCGAATTTCACATTTTCTATTAAAAACCGTAGTTCAAAAAATCGTGACACATTTATATCAACAGAAAACGTGTATTTTTATGTTAGAAACACTCTCAATTTTTTTCAGAATTTTAAAATTGGTGGATCGACTCCGTTTTCAAAGAAAACCACACATGATTCTGACAAAATTGGCTTCATATTGGGCTTCGAAGGCATTCTGGGTGATAAATTTTTTTTTATCGAGAAATTGACTTCAAAATCGTGTTCCTCACACCAAAAAACGTTGGGAACCACATTTTGGGGCAAATAAAAAAATAAAAATTTTTTTTTGGTTGGTCAACTTCGAGTCGATTTTTGAGGGTGAAGGAGTCATCTGAGCATTATTTTTAGTAAAACAACTTTGATAGCCCTTTAAAATAACTTTCCAACGGTGTATTGAATGAGTAAATCGGTTAAGAATTAAGGAAGTTATGGACGTTTAAAGTTAATCGTTACAAAAATCATGTGTGGTTTTCTTTGAAAACGGAGTCGATCCACCAATTTTAAAATTCTGAAAAAAATTGAGAGTGTTTCTAACATAAAAATACACGTTTCCTGTTGATATAAATGTGTCACGATTTTTTTAACTACTGTTTTTAATAGAAAATGTGAAATTCGCACTCTGGTTTTTCGCATAAAAACGTCCAAAACTGGTCTCAATAATTTTTTGATCCAAACCAAAAAAATTTGAGTTGTTTCTGACATGTTTTTAAGTAATTTTCGACTTCGCAAAAAAATTTTATTTGATTTTTTCGTCCGAGAAAAAATAAATAGTGACAAAACTTCGCTTTTTCACGTTTTCTGTTGTAACTGACCTTAGGGGCACCCTAGGACCCTAAAATTTGGTGAGTAGGTTTCTTTTTAGATATAAAACACCCTAAAAAATTATAAAGCGAAAACTCGTCCGGGGCCGATTCGCCTATCTTACCCGGCGGGAGCCTTTTACTCCTCGCTCCGCATAACCTTGTTATTTCGGCAAGAATGTTATTTTCCGATTAATATTCCCTCTCAGAGGAATTCTATTCAATGTTTAATAAAATCTCATTTTTTATGTGTTTATTATTATATTGCTTTCACTGCTGGTGATTGTTTTATAAGTTTATAACCTATTGAGATGACGATGTGTATTTTTAGATGACTTGTTAAAATTCTCAAAGAGAAGTTATTGTATTTTTGAATATTTTTACAATTGGATTTCTTTTATTCTTTAATGATTTAATAATAAAGGTTTTAATCATGGAAAATAGCATAATCTTAAGGGAAAAATTTTTCTTTTGATATTCAAATGAAGCCCTTCAACGAGGCTTTATCGCTCCAGATTTTCTTCTTTCTTTTGCCTTTGCTTTCATTCCCAAGTGCCGCTCAGCCCGAGTTCAAGGAAAATTCAAAGTAAGAAGCACTTGAAAACAGTTTCTAATGATAAGTTGTTTAAAATTTATTGGAATATTTATCGTTTTTTGTACCAGAATCAAGTTTTATTTATTTAAAAAGTCTTTAGACGTACTTAATTTTTTTCCGTGATAGTAGAGGTTGAAGTTTTTCGCATAATTTTTTAATAAGGGTCATATCCGAAAGGTCGTGGGACCTGACAAGCGGCTAATGGGAGCTTCCCTCTTGGAATATTTCAAAGCTGTAATGCTGGTAATGTCGGTCGAAAAACCCCTCCCGGCCATCCGATGGCTTTGCAAGTGCTTCTGTCACAGGCTAAACTCTCACCCTCAAAGCCCACCACCCCTCACCCCCTCCTCAACCACCCCTCCACCCCACCCTTTCCCCAACAACGCTTCGTGACCTCCTGATTTATTTATGCATTGCGATGAGTGCTCCGATGGAAATACCTCTCCTCTTTTTCAATTTTCGACACGCTTGGAAATCAACATAACAAGCTTTTTAGCTTTTTCCCTTTCCAAATTGACCATTTGTAAATTTCAAGAGTTTTATAAATTACATTTCCTTCTTAAATTTTAAATCTTTCAATTATTTAAAGTAAGCATTAATAACATTTTTGATAAAGTTTGAGTTATGGGTTTCCTCCTCAACATCACATTTTTTCTTTGTAGATAATAATTTCTTGGTAAATAGGATAAGAAGCCAATACTTTCGGTAAAAGAAGCGTCGTCTCATGGGGGCATTGAAAATACCAAAGGAAAAGGTCGACCCCGGGGCTTGGGAGTCGATAAATTAAGACATACTTGGATTCTTTTCTATAAAATTACGGAGCCATCCACTCTCTTGATTAACATGTCAGTTTCATTAAAAAGCGCTCGCTTTAGAGAATTATAATGCACACTGATAATTAGGCCATGTGGCAATTAAGGCGTGGTAGAAGACCCTTTTTTTACGTGTTTTCTCATACTTTTCTTTTCCTCTCCCATCAACCTCATCTAAAACCGAGTCCGTTACGAAATGGATAATTATTTGTGATAGATGATGGTTTCTGAATCGGCTTCACTTTCCAAGGAAATGTCATGACCCTGCTCTCGTCATGAATGGAAAGTTTACATTATTATTTTCATTCCTTTTTTTCGCAACTGAATATTTTTAAGTCATGCAAACGCATTATCTCAACGCAACTATTTTTTTAGTAAAGTTTAAAAAAAGGAAGAAAATTTGCTAATCCTGTATTACGTAAACCGATCAAGTTAATTGAGCGAATAAATCTCAGAGGTCGCAAGGGTCAAATACGTTGTTACATAAATAAAGCAGTTGCGTACACCAAATATTTAACCTTTATGGACCCGACTATTTAGATAACCGCATATACATACCTGCTCGTAAATGAAATCCTATTAGGAATCAAAATAAATCATTCCAGTCAAAAAGGAAGCAAATATTGTCAATATGTTGTTTTGTATTGTCTGCTCTATTGAATTTTCCATTTATAAGTTCTTACCTACTCTTGATTTTTGTAAAACAGATTAAAATTGACTACTTCATCTTACTCAACGAATCCCCCAATAGCGACTGAGGCTATGACTAGTCGTAGCCTTGGTGCAATCTTGAGAGATCGATGCGGAGGCCTTCCCCAGAGTTGGGACCGGGCTTGGGAGTCTAAGCGATTTTGTGAGGCCTCACTCAAAACGTAACAAACTTAAACATAGTATTTAAAAACATACTTATAATATAAAATAAGCTTAATGGCTTTTTTTTCTCTTAGCGTTTTCTCTGCTTGTCAATTTGATCTCGAATTGCAAAAAGAACTGCAAGAGTCCGTTTATACAAAACGAGACTTGACCAACTTTTTTTTCTACTTTATGAAGTCGTGATCGAGCTCACCTTCGTACCGATTGAACCAATTTACCCGCTTGTGAAATTCGTGTCTTTATATTTCTTCGGTCCATTTTTTTGTCTGCTATATCAAGGACGCATATGTTAACGAATCCAAAAAGATTCACGTCCATTAATAATCTATTAACGAGAATAATCAGGGTTGTATGAAAACCCACTCTGTGTACACTGTATAACAAAAGGGACAACATCGGTAATAGAACCCGAGGGAAGAATGATAGATGTCTTTGGCCTTAGGAGACCATTAAGATAGTAGAATGGAATCTTCAGAAGGGCTTCGAGTCGAAAAACAAAAGAGACAACTCAAAACAATAAAAGGTAATTAATTACACTCCACTGTTCTTTTTCAGAATTCTTAAAAAACTTGAAAAAATATGGCTTTTATCTCACGATTGCGTAGTAATTTTGGCTTTCGTGTGCATTTCTCGTGCGGCGATAATTGTTTCGATAAGCGACGTCAAACTCATCTTTTGTACCGCATGCACCAAACAAGGATATTTTGCATTTCTCCTATTTTAATCATGTTATGGTATTTTCTACTTGGGTACGGAAAAATCTTTATTAAATCATATTACCGTTACCCTTTTGAAGAAGGGGTTTTTTTATCCTCCCTTTTTTTGAAGAGTGGCTTCAGAATATCGAAATATAGGGAAGGAAATAACCCTTTCTGAAACTCGAAAAAACCCCCTCTTTCATATTTGCAACTTACCTTATCTCTGGTCTCTCGGGGGCAAGAAAATTGAGAAAACTGTAATGGAAAACTGAACCGTTGGTTGAAATACTTTCGTTATTTTGTTTCTATTTTTTTGACTCAAACTTCCATTTTTCTCACTTTCTAGTTGAAGCGTACAATTTCAACCAAGTTGTTCCGAGGGTTTTGTGTACAAAATAGACTTGTTAACAGAAACTTCTCTCGACGCGTTTCACGGGTTTCCGAGTCTTAGTTTTATTATGAAAATGGTTGCGCAAGTTTTACTCCTTCCCAACAACTTTATTGTCCCGTAAAATTTATTTTACGACTTAGAAACGGTTAAGTGGATCCTATAAATATTTGTTGTGCGGATAAGCAAAGTCCTTCTTTTAAAGGCAGGATAAATTTTTTTTCTATCCTGTCACAACCGCTTTACAAGAATTTTTTTTCATGCCTAATCAATAGATTTTCATTATTTTAAATATGTATGTTGAACCAGGAACCAAGAAGGTTGCCTAACCTTTATCATCAACCGTTATTGTTATCACGAGATTATCAGTGCGATCCTCTAGCATTCACCTTTGATGATCAAACGATTGGCGGCGCCACTGGGCAGACGTGCCTGTCAGTGCGCCCTGCTTCATGTGGTTCAAATTCTCTCCTCAAAAATATAAATAATTTTATACATTCGAAAATCTTTGTTTTGCCCTCTGCAGCAAGAAAAAATTCTTGATGCTTTCTTCTAATTTCTTTATTTTCAGCTAAGTACTTTAATTGAAATATTAGGTGGTGGTAATGGAATTATGAAACTTTAACCTTCTATGCCCAAGAAAAAAAAATTAAGTTTTGCTCTGCCGAAGGTGGTCGCCTGGTAAAAGAGAGAGGGGAAAAAAATTAAATTTCAGACAGCCGAAGTAAATTAGTCGGCCCGTGAGGTTGGCACGTTTTCTAGGGAGAGAAGAAGGAAAAAAACCCGTTGGAAAAAACACAATTAACGCCCTACCCTGGAGACATCGGAGGGAGGTGGAATAAGGCGGAAAAAGGGTGGGCGTCCTGGAGGTAATTAATCCGAAGACCGCTTTGTCTTCCTGTTGGGTTCCGCGTAGACTTTCCCCGGGGTCGCTCTTATCTACGGATTTAAACGTGGGGGAGCCCCTGATTTGTAACTAAAACCGCCGAGGTTTCCCGAGGACAAGTTACAAGTAATTAGACTCCACACTTATCCCATAGAGCCAACATACGATAAGAAAATACAGATGGGCAAGATCGCGTTTAGATAATTGTGTATTTTTTAAATTAATTTTTAATTAAAAACCAAACTTGTCCTCTTAAGAATTTCAACTGGAGATCAAAATAAACGAAAAGTACTCAATTACCGATAAACCCTAAATACACACCGGAGAAAATTTCATCAAAAATTTAATTTGGAAGGATCGTTCTTGGAAAGCTTATACTTTATTTAAGAGATGATATGAGTGGAGTCAAGTAGGGCCGGACATAAGAAGAGGGCGTTTCGTTGATATAGGGCAAGGGAAAGGGCTCTTTTAGCTTGGGAAGTATCCTTCTCGAGGATATTGGACAAAATAAATCAGTTTGCGGGTTGTACAAGGGGACAATAAGGGCGCAGGACTCTCTGGAATCAAGCCAGTCCTCAGGGGAGACCCTTTTGCCTTCGCCCCCTTCGTTAACATATCCATTACGAGTCCTTTGGGCTAAAACATTCCAATCAAACAAAACCACTCCGAACTGATTCTTCAAACGTAAACATAAAACAAACACATTTTCAAATCGCAATAATAAACTTTCCGAATTAAATCCTTTTCATATCCATCTTGTATGAAAGCTCTTAAATAGCTTAGTACTTTTTGTTTTTAAGCTCCTTATATTCGCAAATCCTTATTCAAAACATGAACTATTTTATTTTGTAAAAAAATATGATAATTTTTATAGTCTGGAATACAAGAAAAAGAGGTTTTGTACAAGGGTGTTTTACGTATTTCCATACGTAGGGGTTGAATATGTATGAAGGGAAATTTTAGCTATCAAAGAATTAAAAATACGAGGATGACCCGGATATGGCGAGCCGAGACTCAGCTTGTTATGCTCGCACAGCACGACAACTTGTCCTCTAAAATTAGCTTTTTTCTATCCAGGTTTTTCACTGAATATAAAAATAGTAAGAAGATCAAATTCAATCTAGGTAAAATTAGGTCCTCATTGTAAAAAAAAAGAAGAAAAAAAGATCAAAATAAATAGGGTTCTTATTGTCCCAAAAGAATCAAAATTTAGCTAAATAGGACCCTTCTTGTCTAAAGAGGGGACCAAGTCAAGCTGAATTGGGTCACTCTTGTCGAAAAAGGATCAAATAAAGGTGAATAGTGAATTTAATCAAAATAGGGTCCTCCTTGTCAAAATGGGATCAAAATCAAGCTAAATAGGGGCTTTCTTGTGAATAGAAGGACCAAAATCAATCTGAATAGGGTCCTCATTGTCCTTAATTGATCAAAATCAATCTAAATTGGGTCTTTCTTGTCAAAGAAGGACCAAAATCAATCTAAATATGGTACTTTTTGGCTGAAAAGATTCAAATCAAACTAATAGGGTCGTTCTCTTTACTAACAGAATCAGTCTAAAAATGGTTCTTCTTGTCAAAAAAGGGTCAAAATCAATCTAAATAGGGTCCTTCTTGTCCAAATAAGGGACCAAGTTAAGCTGAATAGGGTCATTCTTGTCGAAAAAGGATCAAAATCAAGCTAAACAGGATCGTTCTGGACGAAAATTAAAATCAAGTTGAATAAATTGTCACCTACTTTCTCGTCGACGATAAAAATCTTGTTTTTAAAATAAACGCTTATTGTTGGACCTAAACACGCTTTATTGTTCCTATCTGACATCCCGGAGACGAGATTATGCAGAATTTATTGTATAAACTGAAATATTTGCCTTAAAAATAATCTCCTTTTTATCTGTACGTTCTCCGATGATTTATGATCGAAATGGTGTGAGAGGGCGGCTTAATTTATTCCGATTCGAGAAAATATTTGCCTTATAAATGTTATCGGGCAGATTCATAAGCAATGATTAAAGGCGGAGCCGTGTCTAAAAGCGACACACCGATGATAAATGGTCCGATATATCACACATCGATGTCTCACCTTCCGCCTTTTTTTAAAGAAAATATTTCACATCAATTTACTAAATCTAATCCAAAGTTATAATTAGTTGATCGTTCGACCGTTGAAATCAGAAGTGGTTCCCCTATAGAGTATGCATTAGATCAGCCCTTTGGCCATCCAGGCAATTGGATTGGACCGAAGTCATAGTCGGAAACGGATAAACAGAGGTGTTAGCATAATGAGATAACACCAATTCCCATTCTACGTATTAGACTACCAGATTTATATTATCACAATATGAGGGGCTAATTCCAAATTATCCAATCTTATGATTTGAATATCGAAAATACATAATAATATAAAATTACAATTTTTTAATCTAATAACATTCTTCTTAATAATCAATCACGTTCCCATAATATCAACAAGGAAAACCACGAAGCTTTCATCAAAATTACTATCGAATTCCTTTTATATCCCTCCGTCGTATCCGAGATACTGGAATTTGAAGAACGTTCGGAAGGTGTAGCTCCCCAAAGTAGGTTGTAAAAAATTGTAATAATAAAAAAATATTTCGTAATGTTTTGGACCAGTTTTAAAAGGTTTTGAAACGTTTGTCCGTCGGTAATTGCCCTTATCGTAGAAAAGAGGCTGCCTTAAATAGGTATAGCATTTCAAAAGACGTAAATGCTTATAAAGAAATTGGGTCGTCCTCAGGTGATCATAAACACGCACGCGGTAAAGGTCACTTTTTGTGATGGCCCACCTTTTTCCTCTCCGCCTACGCCTTTTAGAGCAATCTGTCTTAGGTTTCTCCTACGTAATACCGACGAGAGGGAGAAAAAAATGTCAGGGCGTTCGTATCAAAACGTTTTTCGTATTTGATTGAATTCTCACGTTGAAAAGTGTCAAGTCATTTCTTTTTTTTTCTGAACCGTTTCTTTCTTATTTCTTTTTGATTCGACCGATGCTTAATATCGTTTTTGTCGATATCATATCAAAAACTCATGATCAGCACTAAAGGATTTATCTCATAAACGGTGGGAATTTTCCACCTAGCAAAATATGTATAATCATAAAATGATATCAACTCCATTTTCTCTTCAAATTTTAATTTTTAATTATTTTTCTTTTTCAGGTATGTGACGATTCTGAAAGCCGGAAAGAATGTGAAAACTTGACGAATCCACTACAAAAAGGCCATGAAATCAATTTTTTTGTTTTAAAAATTTAGTATCTTGTGTCAAAAGATGACTTTGACTTTTAAAAGTTTATCTTTTCAAGAGGAATGGGGTCAAAAGACAGGAAAATATTTTACACGGGTCAATCTCTAGGGCCTAATACGTCGGAGGAAAAAGTTTCGAGGCAGATTTAAATCCCTCCCCCCCCCACCTTTCTTTTGAAACTGCTCGGTAAAACTTTGATTTGAGAAAAAGGCTGAAAAAAAGGAATGCACCTAGTTGAATTGCATCTTTTAAAGTGGAAGAGGGAAATCTGAATGTTCTTGAAAGGACATTGAGAAAGTTACTGGAAAAAAGAGCGTTTTTAACATGCAATTTTTTGAGCTAAGGTTTGAATAACTGGGCGGTAGTAAACTTTGCAAATCCTTATATGTAGGTACCTATGTATTGTACTTTTAAGAGAAAACTTTTATTTGGGCATTTTCTTAAGAGAAAACTTTTATTTGGGCATGCGCCCGTAAAGATTATATGCCTTCATTACAAACGTTTTAGTTTAGGTCTTTATACATTTTTAATTTTAACAGTATATCACTTGAATATCACAGATCAAGTTGAATCACGAAGGAAGTCAGGTCTTTGGTTAAGTTTTTGACTAGGTGAGGAAGTGTTGATGGCCAGCGGTCACCTTTCAGCACTACTCGACGGATCAGCCTCGCTCTAGCTGCGTCATACTTTGGGCAATTTAACAGTAGATGGTCCCATGTCTTCAGTTGTCCATTGGTGCATCCACACGTTCTATCCGTATCTATGTGGAATCGCTGAAAGTACTCAGAGATTCTACCATGGCCACTCAAAATTTGAGTCATCTTGTAGTTTTGTTGGATGTCGAGCCGAAAACGCGACGCTACCGTCGGAAAGATGCGCTTAGTCCATGTCCCATTCTCAGTGGTCCTCCAAGAATGTTCCCAGAGGTTCTTGCTTTTTTCACGAGCTTGAAGTCTGGTGTAGGTTTCCGATGCAAGGTCATATTCTGTAGACCTACTGACGTCAAGTGCTGCATCTTTTGCTGCCTGGTCTGCCGCCTCATTTCCCGCTCTTACTTGAATGCGCGTTTGGAAAATCCAAAAAGTATGTATTGTACCTGCATGTACCTCTATGTAATGTCCTCCAAAATTCAAAATGACCAAAAATGTCATGTCCGCAAATCAAAAATAATCTGCAGTCTGTGAAATTGCAGGCTTTTATACAAACCTTGAACAACCCAAAACTAGTACTAGTACGGATATGGGAAGATCAACCCGTTTTACAAGTAGGGATACGGGATGATATTTGCGGAGATTACTTATTGAACGATTTCATGTTTGAATAATCCTTTAGGTCGAGTCACCTCCCAGGTATGAGAGACCCTTGTGGAGTTTACAATCACCCAAAATGTTGTTGTTTTTAACATATTCGAAAAGAAGATTCAATAGATACCGACAGTGACGAAACGGATCTTTGTGTCGGCTCTTTCGTATACAGTAGGACTCAAGAATAATTTTCAATACTATTGTAGTTCCATTGTACGTGATATATTTAAGTGTTAAAAAGAGAAAATGCCACCTTTGAAAAAGGTACGTCCGTCTCGGTTTAGGCTCCGATTTTTTTTTCTTTCCCTTTTCTCACGTCGGGACACAATGAAATCTCATTTGCATGTGGTCATTTTCAAGACTCGACCAGTTCCATCACGGACACGCTGTTTACGTTTCACACTTGTCACTTGTCCCGAAGGCCCCATTGTCTGTCCCGGGGTAGAAAAATTCCCGGTTGAAGGCATTTTACGTCTCGCCCGTGTTTTTCAAGACGTTGACGCTATTCAAAAGACAATGGCCCTTTGACTCGAACCCTTTGAGATAACATTCACTTGGGTTTAGTCCTAGAACCCTTTCTTTACTATTAAAAATTATTGTCATTAATCTTCCTTCTCTGAATAAGAAAAAGGACTGACAATCAAAGTCAAATTTTTCTCTTTGTCTTGCTAATTCACAAAGAAAAACCTTAAATAATATAAATTCCAAGGTTTTAATTTAATTTTTTGTCTGACATAGTTATCATAAAGTTCAATTTTTCTTCAAATCACAAGGATTTAGAAACAGAAAAGTTCTTCCCACGCATAGATCCTGTAACAATGTTTTCAGACAAAAAAAATTGCATAATTTTGACCTACATTCTTTTTTATCTCTTTAGGGTTAGAGAAATTACAAAGAAATAGATTAGATGTGGGAATTCCAATTAACATAGGAATCTGAAGAAGCCGACAAGGCTTGGAAAAGGCAAAATGTTTGCTCCGTGCGATCCTGTTGATGCTATTTTTCGGAAAACCTACAATTCTCTGAACTATAAAAAAGGACTTTCCGAAAATTCATTTTGCTTGATTTTTGAACTTTTTTGGGCACTAGGGGCCCTTTTAACCAGATTGTGTTCCTTTACTATGAAAAAGACCCTTTTTTAGCTAGGTGTTTATCCTATTTGGACACTTAGGGGCCCTTTTTAGCTAGATTTTAGATCCTTTTTATTCACTAAGGCCTTTTTCACCACGAATTTTTAAAATCCGTTTTGGACACTTAGCGGCCCTTTTTAGCTTGATTTTTTTATCCTTTTTATACTCTAGCGGCCATTTTTACCTCGATTGTTTATCTTTTTTGGACACTTAGGGGCCCTTTTTAGCTTGATTTTTGATCCTTTTTACACTCTAGGGGCCATTTTTACCTCGATTTTTAGCTAAAATCCTTTTTGGACACTTTGCGGCCCTTTTTAGATAGATTTTTGATCTTTTTTATTTATTTTTATAACTAGGGGCCATTTTTACCACGATTTAAAAAAAAAATCCTTTTTGGGCACCTAGGTGCCCTTTTTAGCATAAATTTTAATCCTTTTTTGTTTTTGCACCCTAAAGGCCATTTTCACCTCGATTTTTGGACATTAGGGACCTTTTTAGCTCGATTTTTCATCCTTTTTTTAATACGAGTGGCCACTTATACAGTGAAACTTCTCATAGGCGGACACTGATGGGGATCAAAAAATTGTCCGCCTATTAGAAGTGTCCTTTTATGAGAAGTTTCCAAATAAAATACCAACACATCATACTCAATACCTCGGCCACACACGTTTTTCCGCCACCGAAAATTTTACTTTAGGTAATTTTTAATTTTTTTGACAGTTTTTTAATTTTTTTTGACTCTATGAATCCAGAATTAAAACTAAATTATGTTTATTTATTTTAAATTATCTTATAAATTATCTTTATTTTATCAGAAAGTAGGGTAGTAAATTGCTTTCTTAGAAATGCAATAAATTAAAAAAATTCACATGTCAATGTTACCTATCTAGATCTAAACCATAAATAATTTGTCTTAAAACTCTTGTCAGCGATAACGAAAATTTCAATTAAAAAAAAAAACACAGACGTTGTCAAATAAGGGATTACATATTACGTTGACACATTTAAAAAAAAATTTTTTTTGTCCTTTTATTAGAAGTTTTTTGAGGCAAAAGCATTGTCCGTGTCCTGATATTAGAGTGTCCTGTTATTAGAAGATTTTATCATATTAAAACCTATATAAATTTGACGGGGACAAAAAAAGTGTCCGTCTATGGGAGGTGTCCGCCTATTGGAAGTGTCCGCTTTGGGAAGTTTCACTGTATCTAGATTTTTAAGCATTTAAAGACTTTTTGATATTCCCAAGGGTGGGGATTGTCTGGGAGTGTGATAATTTCGACCCTAGAAACCTGCGACGAAACATTGGGATCTTGAACCACCAAAAAAAAGTAGATCCGTGACCTTTCCTTGTTAGTGTGTTTATTTATAAATAGTTACTGATTCAAAATAAAAGGTCCGTCAGAAAGGTTTTATTAATAAAAAGTTTAAAATTCCCTTTGACTCTTTCTTTTCGTTTTCTTTATATTAAATTCCTTTAAAAAAATATTCAAATTTTCCCTTTTGTCTTTACGTCTTTAAGGAAAGTCCTTTTCGCGAGGGAATTGATGAGTTTCTCCGGTCCGTTGAACAATGACCTCGCCATTATCATACAAACAAGACAGTCGATGCATCACCGGCCCCCTCTCGTCTTTTAAATCCCTGTCTCGGACATAAATCACGAGGATTAGTCCTACCGGACATTGTATGGTAATAAAACTCCCTTAAGTTTATATTAGGAATTCCCGATTTTATATTAAAGGAGTTCAGCGATTCTTGATAGACGTACCCTTTTAAAACATTTACCTCCAAAGTTTTGTAATTATAAAAGAAGTTTCTCGTGAAATTTAAATAAACTTTTGATAAAAAGAAACGGATCGTTTGGTCCCTTAAGAGTGTTTCGGTGTAACACCTGACGATTTTCTCAAGCTTCTTTTATCTTCACATGGGTCGGATTTTTTTTATCCATAGTCCGTCACACATAAGACTTCTATTGTGTCCGGAGGTACAATACCGCCTTTTTAACCTCTTCTTTTGTCCCTATTAGCCACGTTACTAAACTGATGTCTTGATGCCTATCTTCCCACCAACCTTTCAGGTATAAATATACGAAAATCCATATTTTTAGTAATTCTGTTTCAATTTTTTTCCCTTTCACCGTTTTCTTGATGGGAATAGAAAAAAGCCTCCGGCCAGGTAATAAGTTACGGGCAATTAAAAAGTAGTGGTCACGTCTGTAAGACCACCCGCGGTAGGTACTCCTCTCTCGGCTCTCTCCACTTGTTACTCGCCCTCCTGCCCCATTACACAATAATCTCATCAATAATTCCCGCCCGTTTCACTACTGGGCTAATCGGTCTATTCGATTACGTGATTTTCGCCTTAATGTTTCGTTGAATCAGCATCCATATGTCATTCTAAATTACCGACCATTTTGTCTTAACGTTTTTATCCGCATATTTCACACCAAGTGGAGCACTTTTCAGGAAACAATTATTTCTTAATTTTTTTTACACGTTTTTATTTTTTTATCTTTACCCACGGTTACTCAATATTGTTTTTGATGTGCCAATTATAAGTAGTGATAGTTCCCAGGTTTTATAAATGGCCGAACGGGACCGTAATTGGTCTTAGGTTGTTTTTTCGGTCAAGAAACCGCTTTTTTTCTCGGACGTTATACTTTTTCGTCAAAATAATTGAGGATGATTATTTGTTTCAGGATCAATCGGTTTGTCAGAAACTCTCGTATGATTTCCATTGAAATTTTCCCCTTTGTAGGCAACCACTATTGTAATTACATTCTGTGAAAATCATAAACCAACCATGAACGTTCAATATAATAAAAGTTCTATTGTGAAATATCTCATTTTAAAATTATTGCCAACTTCAACCAAAACTTCAAGTCCTAACTTATATTGTAGTTTATGGAACTGTGAAAATGCGTCCCAGGCTTTGTAAAATTATTCTTGTTGCCGTTCTGTAGAAAACGTTAAACGGACTTACGAGAAAACTTTTTAATGATGAAAAACTCCTTTTATTGGCATTCGAGAGTTTTTAAGAGATTAAGGAAAAATGTACTTTATACAATCTCAGTCCATGTAATTGAAGTACCACACACGCTTTTTTTTTTTTTCCATGCTATTAGATACGTCTTAATACACCTGTGAGATCGAGCTCTTCACGGTGCTGCCTTTCGACAATTACTATGTTCAGGAATTCCCTAAGGGCTGAAAGGGTTCCCTTTTTTTGTTCCAAGGTACGACGGATAGAGTCATTACCTCGATCTTTTTAACGAAACATGATACGTCCTTTTGGTAACATCTCCATAAAAGTCTTATCTTAAGAGAATAAATTTGGAAGGCGTTTATTGCGTCAAAACATTCGATAAAGATGTCTTTTGTCGAAATCCTTTTTTCCGTGAGACAACCGTGAACCGCCGACTCTGTTTTTCGATACAATGAGTGCGCATTCTTGTTCACCCCCTTGACAAACATCACGTTCGCATTACGTGAAGTTTATACGTCACACGTGGGTTCACTCTTCCTAAATAAAAGTCCGAAAAATTGTTTTTGTATTAAAAAAAGTCTCAAACGAGGACTTTTAATCCCCTCAAGCGAAATGACATTTAATTCAGATTATATCCACTCCCATTTTTATTAAAACACAAAAATAAACAAGTTAAAAAATTAATTTTTTGGCGAAAAAAGACAATGCTTTTAATGAGGATTTAACAGCAAACAACTAATGCGGGAGGGGAAGCTTTGACTCCGTTATTAAGCCTTTCCTACGCAGGAAACCTTTTTACGGATTGGCAATTCCAGTCGCGGGAGGCAATTTTGAAACGCGGGAATCGTAATTCCCTGGTTTACCTACTACAGCGGGTACAGATAACTCGATTTCTGGGCTCGACATTGATTAGAGTATAACAGGACTGATTTTATAAAAACGTACCTTGGATTTTAGTAATCACTGCCTAGTAGGTAAATAGCCGATCTTTACTTAAGTTTTGGTTGATTTCGGAATAACGATGGTAAAAGTTTTTTAGCGGATTTCCGGAGGAAAGCAGGCTATTGGGGCCGGCCTCACGGCGGCTTTCGGCTTAGAGCCTTATATATTCGTGATCAGGACGATCTCCTGATCACGAAAATATAGGTCATTCCCAATCTTGGCGATATATATATATATATTTATTTATTTATATATGTACCGACGCGATAACTCGAGCTAGGATTGTTTGAATTAAACGAGACTTGGTATTTAAAGCTTTTGTTTCACCAGGTAGAAGCCTATTGAAAATGGCTTGAATCGAGAAAGCGGTTCTGGTACTTCGCTTAGGGCATAAAGGGCATTTTCGTGATTTTCTCGGAACCTGAAGGTTTGAGATGGTTAAAAATCGTGACGGGAAAGTCCCAGGGGCCGAGGATCATAGTTAATAGCAGTTCAAATTTCAAAATCGGTTCTGGGACTTGTCTAAGGGGCCTAAATGGAATTTCGTGATTTTCTTCTAACCTTAAGGTTTGAGATGGTTGAAAATCGTGATGGGAATGTCTGATGATCCGCAGACCATATTAAGAACGGTTCAAATCACGGAAGATGTTCTGGGGCCCATGCTAAGGGGCCTAAATGGAATTTTGTAATTTCTTCGATACCGGAAAGTTTGAGATGGTTGGAAATGGTGACGGAAATATATTATGGCCCGAGGACCATAGTAGAAGACAGTTGAAATCGCCTAAGCGGTTCTGGGACTCTCCTCGGAAAACTAGGACAAACTAGGCGCTGGCGGGGGAAACTAGAACATCAAAGATAGGCTTAGGGATGGCCTTTCCGGAGGAAATCCGCTGCTTCTCGAGGCTTTTTTTTTTTTTTTTTTGTACGATTTTGAAGGATGTGATGAGATATCTCCATTTCGCGATTTTTAATCTTTTCTTTTGGAACTGTTATTTTCAAGATACTTTGGAATGCGTTTAAAATGAAAGGAGGTCGCTTAAAACCTAGAACGTGCATAAAACTTAATTATCCGGAATGATAGTTCTGATGCTTTTGGACCATATTTTTAAACTGGGTTGCGTTTTTTCATGCGATTCATTAAAATTTCCCTTTTCTTCCAAGGAAGAAATTTGCTGAGTTGAAGCGATTTCCGATGAACCTTCACTGATGGGCGATCTCGAACAAAAAAAAAGATGACAAAAACAAAAACAGGAGACAAAAAAGAAGTTTGAGTAATTTGTTTCAAGTTCACTGATTGCCTTCACGAGATAAGAAAATGAAGGCAAGAGATTGCCGGGCTATTAGTCCCTCCCTTCCCACTTTTCCTTTGTCCTTTCTCGTTTCTTTCAAGCCACAGCTAATCGGTCAGACAATTTACAATTAGTCGTGATCCCTTCCCCCTTCGCCCGCCCCGCAACCTTTAATTCCGGAGGCAAATTGTCCTTGAGGGGATGACCGTTGAGAAACAAGAGGAAATATGATTTTCTTCCATTCTTTCTTTTTTTAATCTTCCTGATGAGACCGCAGGAGTTAATTCCAACCACTTCATCACCCTGAAATTCAATTTTCTCAAAAAACAAACAATACGTGATTAAATTAACTTTTTAATCTCATTTTTTCTCTAAAAATCGTTACTCAACATTATACCGTAAATCGACAGATAACGAGAATCTCACAGTATAACGTTAATCATTGACAGGGAACGCTCTCTCGATTAGCTGATACGTTAACTATTATATCAGCCACCTAATAATATATTGTGACCTAATTTATGAGCTTCAATTGGGATCGATCATACGTTCAAATTTTGCATATTAACGATCAATGAGCTCATTAACTCTAATCACCCCGAAACGTCATTAGTCATCACTATTGTTGACTCTTTTGGCGAATTTAGGTTTTGACTCCTTTTTCGCTTCTAATTGCAGAAAATAGGCACAAAATCAACCTGAAAGCGCAATGATCTGGAAATCAAAAATGTGTTAGGAAAGGTTTCAATTTTCCAAATTGAAATGTGATCATCTTGTAATTTTTCTTCACGATATTGAGAAATTTGAAACATTTCGATGTTCCCTTTTGTTATTTCAGTCCATAATGAAAGCGTATCGGTTGGAATAAATTGGTTCAACGTTTTCGTACCGCCGGAGGCATTCGGTGCGGTTCTCTTTCGCCTTCCACTATTTCATTACACATGCCATTTTCATTTTCAATTATTCCCGACCGCAATCTCGTAATATTTTATCAAAAATATGCTACTAAAGCCTGTTATTAATTCCGTAATATTCACACTCCTAAACCCTGGATTTTACCCTTTTTTTAAATTTTAAACTGTTTAAAATAAACTCGGAGTTTAAACATTTTGAGGTGCTTTTTCTGGCGGTGTTTTAGAAGTTTTTCCCATCGACGTATTTACCTTTCCTCTTAGTCCGGTTTTAACGGGAGAACCTCTCTTCCCATTTTAGTTATCTTGCCGGTAAAGAGGCATTTTAAGGAAATCGTTGGATCTAGATAGTTATAACAACCGGGGCCGGAGCCTTTACTTTACTACCTCTAATGTTACTTCCATTCCCCGGTGGCACACTTTGCAACTTCCGTACGGTCTTGTCTTTCCAATCCTTGGAATTAATAATGAATCCTTTATTTTGACCATTAATTATTTTAAGTTTATTTCTCTTCTGGCTATTACTTTCAATTACGCTACCAAATTGAGACTGGAGAAGGTTTATTGCTGAAACAACCCTCGCCTTTCGCACAATAAGTTAATTATTTAGTATTGAGGGTGGTGGGAAAGGGGGCTTCCTTAAATTAACAAACTAAATGAGAGTCATTCTTCAGCTACGTTAATTATTCCTTAAACGAGAAAGCTTCCTTGACCGCACATCGAACCTTTACCCACATCGATTTATCTTTTTGAATTATAACAAAGAATCGGTGAACCAAAACGAAAAAAATAACCTTTATGGAAATTTAACAAGCATGAGTCGTTAAACGTCTTACGTCATCGAATTCAATTGTTCTAGCAAAGTTATCCAATTTTATCAAAATTAGTGGGTAGAGAATAGGCTGCGAATAATTGACGGGGAGGCGTTAATCGTTGACTGATTACAGTGGGGAGCAGACGTAAGCGAGTCCTTCGAGTTATGCGCGTTTCGAAGTCTCAAAAGACGTTCTCGATTGATCATTCGACGTGAATATGACTTGGAAGTTTCCTTCGAAAAATCTCACATAAATCTTTCTCGGATGCGTATGATGTATTAAAGGGGGGGTTGCTTCCTTTTCATCACTTCTACCTTCTGAACACCTTTCAGGATCAAACCTCCACCCCCCGGGTATTCACTATAAGTGGCTCGGAGTGCTTTTTGAATTCATAATTTATAACTCGGTTATTTAATTATGGGAAAGAGGTACGGTTTGAATAAATCCTTGTTTGCGAACTGAAGATGCGAAAGGGGAGACGGCGAATTAGGATAGATTGCTGTCTAAAGACGATGTGACGTTAACTCCCTTGCTCTTTCTATAACAAATTAATTTTTAATGTTTCCCAAAACTTGAGATTATTCTTCAAACTTAACTTTTAGAAACCCCAAACTTTTTAATACTCTAGAGTCTAGTTCAATGTCCTCCATTTGGAGGCATTTTGCTTTTTACAATGAAGAAAATGTGCATCCAAAATTTTCTAAAGCCAGCATTAGCAAAGATCCATAGAATTGGGTCCTAGTGAGTTGTAGGCGTCTAAAAAGAAGAACTAAAACGTAAGTGAAGTACATTATTATTCCTTTCCTATTTTTTGTCATCTTTTATCTGGATTATCATTCGGAGTAAATTCAACACCCTGCAAGTGAAAGTCGTATTTAATTAATATTAATAGAAGGGTGTGTTTGAGGTAAGTAGGTGGGCTGTTTTGTTCCTCACTAACATAATAGGGATTTATCTGCCGACCCTGTTCCTTCAGTTCGCTATAATATTTCGTCGGGACCGCCCCCTCGCTACCCCCTCCGCCCCCCGTCGCTTCGCCCGTAAAGTGTAATGGGCCCCCAGCACCCTACGTCAATTTGGTTTACTTACGAACCACTCCATGATGTTCGCATTTTTCAAAGTTGCCTCCTCGCCCTTTTCCCTATCTCGAACCACACCCCCCGAATTTATACGCCCCATGAGATACCCAACTTACAATTTATTTTACGGCCACTTATATTTAATCTGTATTATACTCTTGTAAATTGATTTTTGACTACCTAATGAACAAAATATTTAATCGAAATCAGCCAAAATGTTTTAAAAGTGTAATTTATAAACATTTTTCAGACCATGTAAAATCAAAGTAAAATTCAGGAATTTTGATGCTTTTGTGTTCATGGATGTTCATGTTCTTTGATTAAAATAATTGAAAGGTTTTTTTTTTAATAAACAAACTGCCTATGTATGTATTGTGTTTCATATTTGAGATCTGAACAAATTCCCAGAAAAAAAATAAAAAATTAATTCCAATAGAATACATATACGGTTTTAAATCATCTGAGGTAGATTTAAAAGGTTTGTTATATAATTCTACACTTTTATGCTTGAGGTCACCAGAGGTCTAATTATCTGCGACATTACTAATTCAAAATTACTGACAAAGTTGTAGGCTTGGTTCAACTCAAGACCTGACCTTATTATTAAAAAACTTAAGCATTCTAAACGATCCTTGGTATTTTTTTAATAATTCTTTTTTTCCTCTCAGGTCCCTTTTACTACCAATAAAGAATCCATTAAAAAAATTTTTAAATTGAATTAGTCACTATTAAGTTTTGAAGATATGGTTTTTTGAGAAGTTTTGATTTTTATTAAATTTTTTCAGTTATAAAGGCGATCGATTTTTATGTCGGTCCAACAAAAACAAATCTCTTTTATGGAAAAAATTGAAGCTTTTTAATCCTGGCGGTCATAGTAGGGGATTAAACGGGGGAGAAACGAGAAACTTCCGTGTATTAAAACGGACTGACATATGAAATCGCGGTGGGAAGTTGAAACTAAAATCCTTCCCTCCTAAAAACAGAAATTACACATTCATACAAGGGGGGGATTCGGCTAAAGAACATTCGAGTGGTGGACTTTTGGATTTTATCCAACGAGGGACGCTTTAAATTGTTTAGTTTTGATTGAATTGTTCTTGTAGCGAATAAAATGCTCGCCATTCCCCGGGGGCTATAGGAAAGATTAAGCCAACAACAATGCGTCGATTTTATCGATTTCGCTTCTGAGGAGATTATAGTAATTTAAATTACCGGGGGCGGATTATATCTCGAGGTCAATACCTCAATCGAATTCATCAAACCTCAAGTCAATATCAAATCAGACTGAATTTTATCATATTAACAACATAACATGTAAATTTGTTTTTGGATAAGATCGAATAATATGTACAACCATTCCAATTATTCAGGGGCGGACTGGCCCACCCCCCGTGAATACATAGAGGCGGCGGCGCCCCCCCGGGTCATTTTAAGCGTTATTTTTGCTCAGTGGCTCCCAAACTGGGGGGCGTAAGCTGTCCCCAGGGGGGTGTCGGAAAGCTCAAGATGTGTGTGCAAATATCCCCAAAAATTCGTCAAAAACCTCAAAATCAACATTTTTAAAGCCTAATTTTGGTCAAAAAACCTCGAAATCAACATTTATAAAGCCTAATTTTCGTCCAAAAACCTCGAAATCAACATTTAAAAAGCCAAATTTTCGTCAAAAACCTCAAAATCAACATTTTTAAAGCCTAATTTTGGTCAAAAAACCTCGAAATCAACATAAAAAAGCTAATTTTCGTTAAAAAAAAACCCTCAAAATCAACATCACGACGCCTAATTTTCGTCCAAAAACCTCAAAATCAACATTTATAAAGCCAAATTTTCGTCAAAAACCTCAAAATCAACTTTAACTTGACCATTTTTCGTCAAAAGCCTCCAAATCATGGTTGTAAGACCAATTTTTGTCAAAAAATCTCAAAATCTACGTTTTAAGTGCAATTTCTTTTGTCAAAATCAACATTTAAAAAGCCTAATTTTGGTCAAAAAACCTCGAAATCAACATTTATGATGCATAATTTTCGTCCAAAAACCTCAAAATCAACACTTTTAAAGCCTAATTTTGGTCAAAAAACCTCGAAATCAACATTTATGATGCCTAATTTTCGTCCAAAAACCTCAAAATCAACTTTAAATTGACAATTTTTTGTCAAAAACCTCAAAATCATGGTTATAAGAGCAAATATTTTTGTCAAAAAATCTCAAAATCAACGTTTTAAGTGCAATTTCTTTTGTCAAAAACCTCAAAATCAACATTTTAAAACCCAAATTTGGGAACCTCTGTTTTTGCCTAATATTTTTTTCTAAAAGCCAATTTTCTGTTAAAATTTTTGCATCCGGGCGCCCCCTTAACTGAAAACCCACCCACACCCTAAGGTCCCAGTCCGCCCCTGCAATTATTAGACCGCAGATCCGAGTGAAACGTAAAGGAACAAAATGGTCAAAAATCTTCATCAGAATTGAGGTTCTTAAAACACAAATGATCTATCCCCATAGTAAAGACAAGCTAGGTTTAAATAACTTTTTATTAATTTAAGTAGCAATTAATCTGGGATATTTCATTTAAGAAGCTTAGCTGAAATCCCTTCTGTGGTCCATGACTTGGGAAAGCGTCTTATTACGTACCAAGTTAGTCTCAAATCCACTTTTCTCACTTCTAACTTCGTGATAGTTCGAAAGCTTCAAAAGTTTTCCTGAGTTAAATGAAAGATTAAAAAATCGAGAGTTTTTAATTAGCTACAACTACTTATAATGTCTATTGTTCGTTTTAAAATGCAATTAAAGGCTCATTAATATTAATTAGGCTTTGAAATTAAACCGTGTGGGTTTAATTATTTAGTGCATTTACCAAGTATAAGGGGTTTTTCATTAACAATTTATTGTATGGTGTTTCTTTTGAACGTTGAAATTATTCTAAAAACAAAGGAAGGTCGACGATCTTACTAGTTTTGGGACAAAAGTTACAAGTTGGCCGGAATTAAGTTGGAACGGGTAGGTCCTTGAATAACAAAAGAAGGGGAAGGTTTCCGGGAGGCTTTGGACTTATCTATGGGACTTAGTGACTAGGGTGAGAATCATTCAGTACTAATTGGGACGAAGAAGGGGTAGTTGTAGGAGGGGAGGACTTTTGGGCCTAATGCTATAAATCACCCGCTCACAATCGAAAACCACGCGGGAGATAAAAGAAGAAATCGCCGCATTCGAATTCGATTCACTTCTGATAATTTATTCGACGATAAAATAGGAGGAATCAAAAGGAAATTTATTATAATTTAACTCCCCTCTCTTCTCGCTAATGTTCACTTTAGCCATTTGTTTGCTCTTTTTGTTTATATTTTTGAGCTGACAAAATTAAGTGAGCTTTTTTTTGGGTTGAAAAACGTAAAATGGCATCAACTAATGGTATTATTCTTGTGAGATATGACTTTAGAATCATGGCTGTGTAGATATTATTATTGCCGCCTAGAAAGCAGAAGATCGAAGGTTCGAGTCCTTCCGGAGGTACAATTTTTTTTAAAATATAAATTAACAAAAAGAAAACATAAATAAATTTTAACAAAGTTTCATTCCTAATTTTCTGAGATTTTAAATTTTTTCAGTGAAACTCTTCAATTACCTATTCAGTTTTAAGGGTTACTAAAACATTTCTCCATTAAACTTGCGCTAAAATTTCCGAGTAGAGGTAATACTTTATGAAAATTTCCATCGTTGATTAATAAGTTTTTGAGCATCACGATTTTCCTCTTTCCACCTTCTACTTTTCTCGAGCAATAAGGTAATTAAAGCTTCTAGGCGGAATTTATTGCATTAAAGGACGTCTCTTTTGAATGAATGAGCTAACGTAAATTAATGAGAAGGCTCTTAAGGCTTAATTGCTTGTTAATCCTTAAATACTTATTGAGGATCTTTCTCGTCTACCAGAAATTAAAGTTTCGAAAGGAATAAAGTATCATAATTAGATGGGAAGAAGGATTATGAGGGAACCGCTTTATTCCATCTCCACGTTGTTTTTCACCCCTTTCCCGAAGAAAGATTTAAAGAAAAATGGGAAATTAAGCCAAGGGAGACAATCAGCGGCAGGCGTCGTTTTGTGCCAATCCCGTTCATTCCCCTTTCAACGCTTGGGGTGTTAAAAAAAGAAGTTTTTTTTCCTTGTTTCAGGAAGTGCTGCCACTAAAGTATACCCAGGTGGTGCAAAAATAAAAAAAGGATCAGCTTTTTTACTGGCAAGAAGGCATCATTCACATCCTTCTTTTCTTTCTCAAGACTAGAAAATAGAAACCTCCTTTATTGCATTCAATAACTCTTCGTTTTATGTATTTCCTCAAAATTTTGGCGCAATTTTTCGATAATTTACAATCAGGGCGAGGATAACCTCATAAAATTGATTGGAACCTGACATCAATCGGAGTTCATTTAACTTCAATAGAGGCTCCCATGCTTTAATAGGGAGACCGTAGGTTCCGAATAATTAGATAGCGCACAATACCGAGTTATATAGCCGACGTGACATAACTCCATCTATTTTTATCAAATTTTCATCAAAGGATATTTCAGAACGAAAATCTAAAAAAATAGACCCTAAAGTTTTGGTCTGTTTCATAAAGGAATAAGTCATGAAAGGATAAACGTTAAGTACCAAAAATGAAAAGAGCCGTTTTTACATAAATTATGCCATAGTGGTTACAAAGCTTTTAACGAATTTCGTAAATGACGCCAACGCAGGCATCTAATATTCTCGTGATCTACATTAGGATCGCATAAACAATTCATCTGGCCTTCATTATTCCAAAACCTACTTGATTTTTTTAAATAAAGATTTTCGGAAGAGAAAGAGGGAAAAAATGGATTGAAAATCAATACTTAAACTGTTTAAAAGGCATTTAGATTGAGCAATCTATAAAAATTCATGTGAATTTGAAATTCAAAAGGACAATCCGTGGGTACGAGTCTGATCGGATGATAAAAATTCAAAGCCTTTTTAAAGTCCAATTCGTATTAGGAAGGATGATATTTTTGCTGGAATATATCAATGCTTAAAAATTTTTGGATGTTAAACTAAGCGTGGAAGTCAACAGGTGTCGATGAAACGTCGGAAGGAAAAATGGGAATTTTTACGGCCTTTGAAACTATAAGAATCTCGGCCACCTGAAGCATTATATGCCGAAATGAGGCGGAGTGAATCAATTTTTGTCAGGCTCGGGCAATGTATAACGGTAGTGAATATTGAATAATCGTAACTTCGTTTTAATACCATAGCGGTGGCTGGGGTAGTGGGGCTATAAATCATCGATAAAACTAATTTTTCCGAGGCTTGAGAAAAAAAAATTTTTTTTCCCTCTAAATTCAGGGCTCTAAAGACTTCTCCACAATCACCTAATAACCTCAATCCAATCTTCCACCGCCTCTCCAACTCTCCCACCTCTCCCTACCCTTCCTCCAACCACCTTTCCTGACTCCCCCATCACCTCGCGAGTCGTCCACCTCTCCCCAACTTCCCTCTATCCTCTCCCGACTCTCTCATCACTTCTTAGTTCTTCCACCTTCCCCACAATCCCTCAACCTTCTCCCCAAATGATTTTTCTGTTGTATATACGTAAAGCAATGGTTTTAATAATAAAGGGGAAAAAAGTAATTCCAAGAATCAAAGGGTTTAAAAAATAAACAATTTACATTGCATCCGAGTCACCTTCATTTGAGTGGTATTTTTACTTTCAGTTTACTTACCCCCACCATTTCAAAATATTAAGTCTACACCTTCCCTTTCCATAAGGAGTAATTAATAATTTTTTAACCCCTTTACAGAAAAAGGGAGGTAATTTATTCAAAAGACTGCCAAGAATTTCTAAGGCTCAGTTTTTCTTTGGTTATTTAGCCCAGGGGGGTCGTTCCGCCGGACAACCTCCACTTTATCCTTCCCGACGTCTCTATATTTTCCAGGGCGTGTACCCTTCAGAAAAAGTGCGGATCGCGTTTATGTAAAATAGAGTTTAATCAGTTGCGACCCTGGAATTTCCCACAAGGGCCACATATACGAAATACGATCTGAATATAACATTATTTTACACTTCCATGAGAAAAATATAATATATGAACTCAAATGTTTAACTTTCAAATATAATGCACATTCTAAAATTTAATTTTTATTTTTTTTAAATTCTAAAATGCTTAATTATTGATTAAAATATTCAATTGTTTAAAAAATTTAATTTTTTTAAACACTTTTTATTCATTTGTGAGAGTTGGAATGACAGATTGGAACGAGCAAACCGTTTGCCATTTAGTAACAATTTTAAAGTTCAACGATTGAAATAAAAAATGTTAATAATTAAGTTCGTGTAACATTTCGACCTCAAGTCAAATACGACTTGAAACCGGTTTCGTAACCGTCCCAAGAAAGTTTTTAATTATACACCGCCGTAATTGTTTAATTTAAAAATTCAAACAAACATCCCGAGGGGATCCCGTATGATGATGCAGCTTCCCTTTCACTCATCAAATTTTGATAGGTCGTATTTGAGTGAATTTTTATTTTTAAATGGAGCAAATCGACCTTTAAATTACACTTTAAATTATAATTAAGCGTTTCCTGATTATCTTTTGTAAATATTAAAATGGAGCTGGAAGGAGATAATGAAACTGAAATGAAGCCGTAAAAATATAGGAGAGTTTACTCCCTTTGTTCAGGGATTTCGGAGGAAATTAAGTGGGGGGAAGATCTCCGACAATCAGGGAGGCTAGTTTTTGAAATGAGGCTGGAAAAGTAAACATGAGTTTTAATATGCGTTCATAAACTACGATAAAACGAGAATGTTTTAATTTTCTGAAGGGGGAAAAAATTCGAGAAAAGCGTAATGAGAAGCCAAGGTTTTTGAATGATTCTTTTCCTTTGTGCTGGATCTTTTATGCTTCTTTTCTCCTTTCTTCAGAAAATGCAATCGACTGTCTTTTTGTTTGAAAGAGAAAAAATAATTTCAAGATTTTGTTCTCTTTTTTTGTTTTAAAGGTGAAGTTAGGTAACTATTTTGAGATTTAGGAGGTCTCGAAAGTACCAATAAAAAGGGTTGAAAAGAAAAAAGAAGGTAAAAACAAGAAAACTCAAGGAGCGAATCTGAAAGCTCTCAGACTTTTCGTTGTATATCGTTCGCCGAATCCGGAAACTGGATGGGAGGTGGCGAAGAAGGGGGGCAACACAGAAGAACCGGAACTACGGGCATTGCCGACACACGGTTTTACAGGAAATAAAACTTCGCTCAGGTGAAATATCAACGAAGAGGTCCTACTTAATTTTTAACACGATTTCGTTGAAGCTTTTAGTATAAAACGTTTTTCTTTTCCTTAGTAGAACTTGAAAAAACATTTTATCTGACCAGCAAGGAAGGCGTTTTCCAGTCAAATAAAGCATGCTAAGTAAACGTTGTAGAGAATTCAATTTCCATTTACAATCAACTATCGAGAATCAATTAAAAATTAACAGGTAGGGGTGGGGGTAAATTTTGATTAGGTGATGTCTTCTGTCCTTCAGAGGTCAAAATAGAAAGCCATGGTTTTTTTGCAACCTCGTAGCTCCGATACGTTTGGTCCTACAAAAAATCGTATCAGCTCAAAATTATAGGAAATTTAATTATCTTTAATTTTGTACTAAAAATCTTTTCGCCTACGACCTACGGTTTTCGAGATATTAGGAAAAAACGAAAAAAATCGCATTAAAAACGCTCTAGCGTCCAAAGCGCACGGGTTTCGGTTATGGACTTTTTTGTGGTTAATCAGGGGACCAACCCCTACACATTTCCGTAGAGAAACAAAATACCTTATTTTTTTCCACCCCCAGGCTTAGTTTGACTGGACAATATTAGGACCGTTTTTATTCCGTCTTGGCACCCTGGACGGTTTTTAGACTGGTTTGGATCCTTTGTATAAGCTTGAGTTTTATTTCATTTGAGGAAACAAAATGTTTCAAAAGCCGATTAAATGAAGGATATCAGGCAAAAGGGTTTGAAGGAAAAGTAGGGAGGAAAAAAAAGGAGGTAAAAGAGCCTTGAGGCCTCGAACAACAACCGACTTTTCTAAAACTAATGAAAGTTTTTCCTCCGTCGGACGCTCGTGCCCCGTCCCGTGATAAATTACTCGCGATTATTTTCCCTCGGTTTGGTTTGCCCGGGGGGGAGGCTTCTCCGTCGGAAAACGGAAAGGAGTTTCCCCAGTCCTCCCTCCGTTTCGAGGAGTTTTTCCCCTCCGACGTCGAAATGCGGAGGCGTTTCTCGGTTTAATTACAGAGACAGTGAAGGATCGGGCTCGCAGGTGCCTATGTTCATCTATCAGCCTCATCAGACTCCCAAACTTGAAACTTAACGAGACTAACACCTTATGTTTTATCTCTTATCTCGCTCACAATTTTCCAACCGAGTGGTTTCTCATGAGATCTCACTTTTATCTCCGATTTCCCATGAGGCCACTTTCCGAATCCCTTCCAAACCCTAAAATTAGAATAATTAAACATTTTTCCAATTAGAAGACCATTTTTACCTTTTTTATGCTTGTCAAAAGCAGACTATAAATTCCCTCCTCCACGACTTGGATTGATGGAAATTCGCTGTTTCCGAAGGTAATGGACGGGCTACACTTTCTCATCTGAAAATATGTTATAGGACAAAAGGGGTTGTAACAATGGCAGACCGTGCCAGTAAATATAGGGAAACCCCGGCAAAACAAGAGAGGCCGATTGTTTAATCTCTTTCGGAACATTTTATATCCCAACGAAAATAGTGAAGTCATTGTTTAAAAATTTAGCCAAAAACTCACTTTATCTTGAGATTCTTTCTGCTGCCTACGCAAAGCCATGAACTATGATTTCAAACCTTGAAAAACTTTCGTATCATTAAATTCAAGAAAAGAAGGAATAAACGGAATAATTCTTATGGTATGAATCAAATCAATAACTCAAGGGAAACCCACTCGCTTTCAAAGGCATATAAGGTCATATATGGTGCAACGGTAATTCGTCACGGATCCCGAATATTATCGAGAGCGGATTCGATGTGGTACATTTCTCGTAGAGGCCTTCATTAGAGTCACAATTCCAGAGATCATTGTCCTCCTTTGCATCCGCTCTGCCCGCGACGAATCACCGTATGGGAAAAGGCAACTTTTTTGTCCGTTTTGATTGCATGAGTCCGAATAAACGGTTTAATTAAATTTTTAAATCATTGTTCAAAGTACGAGATTTAGGTCAAGTGTACTCAGTGACCAGAGTAATTAACAGACGTGGCTTGCGGCCTTAGGAAGGCTGATAAGGGCTCAGTTTGTGTATGAAACCTCAGGCGTTATCCAATTTATCAACTGTTTTTTGACTAAAAGTTTTGTCAATTCACAAAATCCACATTTTTTTGCTTACTTAAGCAAGATTTTGTGATAAAAGTTGGAATTTTAACCAGGTATCTGAAGTGATATCGTTGGGTTTTCTGTCTCTTTTGTTAAGGGAGTGGTCTGTTCCGATACATTTCCTCCTGTTAGAGCGTGTGAGGGGCTGGGGGTTCCCTTGGAGTTATTAAGGCAGAGGAAGTGGCCATTAGCCGTTGGGGGAGGAAGGCCCGACCTCGCCTAATGACACAGGTAACAATAAAACTGGGTTGGGCACCCTCTCTTCCCCTTCGAACCGCAATGATAACGTCCTTAAAGAACAAGTTCTCATCACAGGGGACAATTTTCCGTTGAATCCTCTCTAAAAATAGCCAAGCAATCATTTCTTTGACATAATTTTCTTCTTGGAGGATAAATTACTTAATTTTTGTCGTATTAAATTATAATAAAAACGTTTAAGTCATTAGGTAAAAAGGTAAACTAATTTTTATCCCTTTCATGTTTCATTTTGGTACAAATGAGGGTATCCGGAGCTCCTAACTTCTTTCAACTTACTTAGGCGGAATAAAGAGACAAAAATAGAGGCTCCGAAGCCGCTTCAAACAAGATTACCCTCTTATAAATTTTCCAAAAGTTTCCACCGAGTCGCCAACTCTTTAAAACGGATTGGCTAAGTTTCGGGTAGAGACTGGAAAAATGGGCAGACGGCGGAGAAGGCGGAAAAGCCGGGAGGGAAATCGCTCCTGAGGGAAGGGAAGGGGTTTCTCTTTGATTACAGACAAAGGATTCGGTTATCCCAAAAATATTTTCATGATCAATGGTTTTTTTTTTTTTGAAACCGTAACGAAGCCAAAAACTTGAGATTATCCTTTTCCATGGCACTAACAACCGATATTAAATTATTCAAAAATTACAGTCCAACTTGAACCTAAAATTTTCTCTTTTTTTTCTGAAATTCTGAGTTACTCCTCAATAATTTATGCTGATGTTTAATAGCTTTATTGAATTTTTAATTAATTTAATGCCTCATTGTTTTATAAGAATACCTTTCTAAAGAAAACGATTTATGAAACTTCTTACTTTAGTATCTGGAAATATTAATGGATATTTAATGGATCTGTTGTAACTTAAGACGATTAGTCGATTACAAACCAAAACGGAATAGATACATTAGAGGTTGGAAACCACTAGGGTTGCTACGTATCACCCTCAAATTATTCAATTTTCCAATTTTTTAAAACATTTGAAATTCTTCACTTGATTACTTTTTGATACAATGAAAAACAAAAAAGCAACAGTGTGATATTAGATTTGCAGCTGGTCTCACGCCTATACGAAACCATACTAAACACTTCCTCTGTATTAATTTCATGGCTGAGTTAACTTAGGGATTAAAAATGTAATAAAAAAAAAGAAGGGATCGTTTTTCAAGTGTTTGTTCTCAGGGGATTGAGGGTCTCCTTTGGGACGTTTTCCAAAGGCTCTGAAATCATGAGATAACCCAGGGTTAGAAATTAAATGCACTCATTCGCCACTATCTGCAATGTGCAACTGCAGTCATTATAGTTGCCCTCGGACGCCAAAACGACGGAATTTCCCCTGAGGTTGTTTAATTTACTCTCTTTTATTTCTTGTGAATCTCACTTGTAAAATGGGCCTAGAAACGATTTCTGCGTAAGTTACTCAAAAAGGAGTGAAATCCCATTGGGATGATATGTTTACCGAGTGTCGCGAGTTCTTTCTACTCCCTTAAACTTCGCTCTTTGCTTTCGAGGCTCTGTTGTCTCACTATTTTCTGAGGGTTCCATTCTTATCCGAAACCGTCAGACCTACCTCGCAAACTTCTTTTTATAACATTCCTGACCACTAAGACGCCTCTTTTCAAAACTTTGACGTTAGTAAATGGACTTGAATAGATTCGAAACGTTTCGGATTACATTCAACCTAAATATTTGGCTACAAACTTAACGTATGTTCCATAAAAACCAGGAGCTACCTAAGCTTTGCACCGAGATAAAACGATTTACATTAATGAGCCTCTGGGTACGGACTTATTGGTAGAATAGCTCTCAATGGCCCTCATGGCCTCCAGTTCCAAAAAGGGAAGCAGGCGGAGGGTCGATTAGGATAGAAACCACCTAAGAATAGAATGTAGAGACCACCCTAAGGATGGATGTAGATTAAACCTATGGATAAATGTTGGCCTTACCTAATGATGCATGTATCGTTAGCTTGCTCAAAAAGAAAGTTATTGTATTATCCTCGAACCCTTAATTTCAGGAAGGGTTCAAGGAGACCACGTAGGGTCCAAGCAACCCTTGGTCTTTACTGTTTATCCTACATGACTTAGTTCGTCCTTCCGTCCCAAAAAAATTATCGGAACACCTCACACCTGGTGCTATCTGTATAAAAATTTGCACAAAAACCCTTCAGCACATTATAATTTTGGAAAAAAGTTAATAATGTTTGTATGTTTTGTTGACCCAAAAACCTTTCTCTCCAAGATACCGGCTCAATCTTCACCAAATGTTCATCAATCATCATATACAGGGTTGGGAACTTCGCAGCGTTCCGTATTGTAAATTTTTAGAGTTCTGTACAATGTACAGTGTACATATTTACAAAATTAAAACTCACTTTACAATTGACAGAACCTTTTCCTTTTAAAAATTAATCAGTTAATTTAACTTGTTGAAAATACTTTTTCGACGCTTTTAGTGAATTTAAAAAAGAAATGAAGCTATTTCTGTATTTGGTCCATTGAAATCGATCACCACTCAGGCGCTCTTTTCTTTTTTAAAAATATTTTTCCACCTCTCAAAATGTTTTTTTGCATTAGTAACCCCACCTATCGCTAATAATAACAAATTCTGCAATTTAGACACGACAAAAAGAAAAAAAAAGATAACCAGGTAAATATTTCCCGAGAGCCACCCGGGGGGCGTTACTCGCAAATGGATTCCATTTTTCCGCGTTATGAAAGGTGATATTTCAAAGTTAATAGAGGAGGCAGTGCCCCCTTCGCTCTCACCCCCGGCCTTAGTGCCCCCGTTCGAATTTCCCACTCTTACAAATGACACTCCACCACCTGCTCTGACCCTTTCTCACCTTTTTTATTTATTGTGTATAAAAAAAAAGAAACTATTTTCTTCGTAATTTTCAATGTATTGATCTACGTTACGTAAGGTGAAATATGAACACTCTAATCTTCTTATGAAATCCGACACGTTGACTTAAAAATCATCTTTTTGATCATTTTTGATCGATCCTTTCAGATTTTAGTAATTTAACATCATTATAACTCTGAATTTTTTTCCTTGTTTCAGGTACATTGAATCCAGATTGGCCTAGAATAGGTATGTATCTCTTAAATGTCGAAAATTCTTTTAAAAAATACGTGAAAAAGGAGGGTGCGATTTATATTCCAGCTGTCCAGCATAAATCGAAAAGAATATGAAATACAGGCATTATTCTCAAAAGCGGAAAATGCTATTCTTACTGACCTATATCAAGATTACATCTCGAAATTTATCATGAAGAAAATCGACTTTAAAAAGGCATAAAATTCATACAAATTCAATATCAAAATAAAATATGAAATTTTCAATAAAAAAAAGTTGATGTTTAGGTTTTATAGGTGGGAGTTAAGGTTCACGCACTGAGGGAGGTCGTGTATCAGTGTTCGTATACCATATCTCCTTTGAAAACAATAGAAATGGTAATTTCAGGTTAATAATCTAGGTCTTGTGTAGTCCCCCTTTTAAAGTCTTTCAATATTCTAAAATAAAATATCAAACAGCTTTAAAACTTTCATGTCGGAAAAAATCTTTGGTCTTCATGTAAGAGAAGCCCGTTATAAATACAATTTTGAAATTAATATGGTTGCATGAGTTTCCCTTTTAGAGAAGGATAAATCTCTTGTAAAATATAAGCTCGTGAAACTTTAATTACAATTTAATTAAACGTCCTTAATATAGATAATATCATGAAGGTAGTACACGAAAACCGCCGATAACCTAGATGGTTTATAACGACTATTATTTCCTTGGTTAAGTTTAATTAGATCTACGATAAACAGAGTTTGAGGGCATGAAATCAGTAATGAACTGTGTCTTTAAAAGTCTAATAATTTTTTGTTTTGTTTAAAAAAAAAAGCACTTTTGCTAATTGGAAGAATGGCAATGAAAAGTTCGGTGTTAAAGTCTGTGGTAGGGGAGCCGACGAGCCATAACGGACTTCCGGTCAGTGATTATGACTGTTCCTCTTGTTTTTGTAAAAGTGAAACGATAAGCTAAATTTGATGGGTTTCGATTTTGCAGATCTAAAAGTAGTGAAGTTTTAATCATCTTGAAGTTGAATATCGTGACTAAATTTTTAGGGCGGTTTTAAAAGTTGGATGGCGAGGGTTGAATAGGAAGGGTCCCTTACGGAATATGGCTCCGGGTTTTAGGGGCTGATTGTAAAACCAAGATTAGTCTAATTGTATCGGGGGGGATCCGACCTCAAAATCCGCCCTCACCCTCCCGAAAAGCGGTCCTAGGACAATTTGCCACCGCCCTGTATTGGAAACTAATTTCTGCGGGGTCATTACCTAGAGGTTCCCCTCCTTCCATGGGAAGGGGGTTAGCTAGCTCTTATTATCATCACGCTAACGAATTACCAACGTTTCCCCCCTCTTCCCGTTCCGCCTTTACGATATCACCGGCAATTTGTAATCCCTTCGAATCGAACCCTTAAATTTTTAATTCCGAAATTGTGTTCTATTACGTATATCTTCTGGTGGTAATTATAGATAATCCATTCAACTTACAGCAAAAATTAAATAAATAATAGAAAACATTGTTGATATCAAAACTGTTTAAAGAATGTAGTGGCAACATGATCAATTTTTTGGTTGACGTTTGACTGGTTTGGACCTAATTAGCTTGTTTGGGCTCTTTTTGAAGTGTTTTTGGTTTTTGGACCCCTTTATAGCTTGTTTGGGATCAGAAATTAAAGCGGAACCCCTTTTTGACTGGTTTGGATTTCATTAGCTAGATTGGGCCCTTGTGGAAGGGTTTGGACCTCTTTATAGCTTATTTTGATCGAATTGAAGAAGCCCAATCATCAAAAAATCGCCCAAACTGGACACACCGTTCAATTTTTGGTCTAAATCTATTTTAAGGTTATTTAATCAGTTTGGGCGGTTCGATTGTCTTTGGATTGGCTTAGTTTGGACCAGGGGTGGACTGGGACCTTAGGGTGTGGGTGGGTTTTCAGTTAAGGGGGCGCCCGGATGCAAAAAATTTTAACAGAAAATTGGCTTTTAGAAAAATATATTAGGCAAAAACAGAGGTTCCCAAACTTTTTCACAGTGCGCCCCCCTTTTAAACAAATTAAATCCTTTGCCCCCCCCCCCCCAAAGTTTTGAATGTTAACTTTGAGGTTTTTGGATGAAATTTGGGGTTTAAAATGTTGATTTTAACGGTTTTTGACAAAAGAAATTTCACTTAAAACGTCGATTTTGAGATTTTTTAACAAAAATATTTCCTCTTATAGGTAATCATGATTTTGAGGTTTTTGACAAAAAATTGTCAATTTAAAGTTGATTTTGAGGTTTTTTTGACGAAAATTAGGCATCACAAATGTTGATTTCAAGGTTTTTTGTCGAAAATTTGGCTTTTTTGGACGAAAATTAGGCATCATAAATGTTGATTTCGAGGTTTTTTGACCAAAATTAGGCTTTAAAAATGTTGATTTCGAGGTTTTTGGACGAATTTTTGGGGATATTTGCACAAAATCTTGAGCTTTCCCACACCCCCCCCCCTGGGGACAGCTTACGCCCCCCAGTTTGGGAGCCACTGAGGAAAAATAACGCCAAAACTGACCCGGGGGCGCCGCCTCTACGTATTCACGGGGGGGGGGTTCCCCCCGGTCCAGTCCGCCCCTGGTTTGGACTAGGTTGCCCAATTTTATTTAAAAACTCACTTTTTTGCCTCTTTTTGGTAAGGAGTCACCGTTATACAATTTTTGTCCATAAAGCCCTGGCGGCACTGATGAACTCGATTAAATTATAGTGTGACAGTGAAAAAATGTAAAATGGAAAAAAGTTCGGTGGGCGTGTATTCGAACGCGTTCCTTTTTTGTCTATTTTCCCTTAAGTCACGCTATGTGTGGTCTCTATCCGGTCAAGGTTCCCTTTGTTTAATGTAAACCTGATCCTCTATTGTAGGAGTGCTCTGGGGGAGGATCAAGCATCTCCAGTTCCGAGATCCGAAAGGTCAACACCACGAACTTGAGCTTAAACGTCTTCAATCTTTCGAGTCAAATGTGGAGTTCAATACTTGAAAGTGTGTTTTAAACGCAGTAAAACTTAAATAATCGCTTCCCATCATGGAAGTCTTTCATAATTG
This sequence comes from Orius laevigatus, assembly GCA_018703685.1. NCBI lineage: Eukaryota > Metazoa > Arthropoda > Insecta > Hemiptera > Anthocoridae > Orius > Orius laevigatus. The sequence goes on along the minus strand of JAGWEN010002035.1, from coordinate 296,777 downwards.
AGCGTGGCTTATGTCTCGCCATCAAAAAACGCCTCAGTAAAAAACACTTTCGACCTTAATCTACCCATTTCTTCATCTCCGCGGGTAAATTACGACTCCGAAAATTAATGAAACGGTGCAAAACCGTTCGTTAAAGCTTTTTTCTTCCTTTACGCAACCTTTTATTCAATTGGGCGTATTTTTTTTTTCCTACCAAGAAATGCTTTTAGGCTGAGCTTATTAATTTTATAGAGTAAAGATTCCATGAAGACATTTAAATTTATTCAGAGCTGAATATATTTAGTCCCTCGTCACAATATTTTATGCAGCCATTTTTCATTCCTTCAAATTATCATCAGGGAACGTCACAGTTTATGAATACCTCCTGGAAAAAGTTTTTATTTCATAACGTCATCTAAAAAAATATTTTTCAGTCCTTTTTCAACAAAATTAGGCAAAAAAGTTAAATTGATCATTCAAAGCCTTCATGGATCTATTAGTGAGTGAGACTCGTTGGAGTAAAAGTGACACTTCTGTCTCTTGTGCCGTAATTAACTATTATATGGGAGAATAAATCCTTTGACTCGAACGAATTTATGGCTTTGGTAAGAGCGTCGGGATGACTTGGCTTATTCGACACTCACCCTTTGGGTAACACTTTACTATTACATCCTCTTCATTATACACCTGATGAGGCTTTCAACCCAGTCATCATTCTAAAGTCAACACTCGAACCGAGTGGATATAACCGAGACGGTAATGAAACTTCATCAAACATTCCGACAGATCAGAAGAATCATCGTTGTTTATTAAGCTATAACTGGTTTTTGAAAGAGAGGGGCTTTGGTATCAAATTACGAGGTTACCTCTGAGACAAACCCTTTTCAGGAAATGGTGAAGTTTTGTTTAAAGTTTGAGTTACTAGGATTAGGTTGATGGTGAAGTAGCGAGAAGGTTTGTCTCTGAAAGGGTTCTGTTCGCTCCCCGCGGCCCCCCTTACAATGGACCAGATTGTTTTGACAAGGCGAGAAGTCCTTTGAAAGGTGTTACTTCTCTGAAGTTTATCCCTGAAAGCTCGAGGCGGATAACACAACACGGCTGAGGTCGAGATCCCCCCTTCCCTGAAACAGTTCGTCTTAACTCTTTGGAAACGTGAGAAAACGACTTAATTACACAGCATGACGAGAAAAGACAAGCCCCCCCTTTTACCAATCGATTACTCCACTTGATGAAAAACAGCTTCAAGGGTTTTAATTTCAAAAATAACCCTTCAAGAATCTGTAAACAATATTCATCTAAAAACTGTAGATTAAAGGGAAAGATTTCGTCCCATGAATGATCTAAAGTTTTCTAGACCGGTTTTCAAATCCTGTATTTTTTCTTCTCCTCCTCCAGGTCAGCTTTTGAGCGTGAATTATGGTAAGCGATGAGGAAAGACAAAAAAATCCTCCCCCGCTATTAATGCCTTGCATGGAATAAAATGTGGTAACAAAACCCTGAAGAATCACGCAACCTGATGTTTCTAAACAAATGCAAAATCTTATTTTTTGGTCAATTTTGCGAAGGTCCAAAGGAAAACTATTTTCCGGGCCATCTATTATTGAATTTTACCTGAAGGGTGTGGACATTTCCGGTTTCTGATATTGGTAAATGGACGAATTTTAAGGAAGTTATCGAGTTTTTATGTGGGGCTTGTTCGAATTGAAAGGGAAGCACCTGTAAATAATAAGAGAGCCCCAAGTTTTTCGAAGGGCTTTGTTTTCTAATTAAAGCATTGTGGAGAGAGTACAATGGGAGTTAAAGCTTCTCGAGGCGAACGAGGGCGACGGTCCCCGAAATCGTCGAGTCCGAACCGACTTCCGAGCCCCTTCCAGACCCGAGCGCCCCATTGTCGCCCCTAATTGCTTTCCTTTCGCTAATTGGCTTTGCGTTCTCCTCTTCTTAATAAGTGCTTCACATCTTAACGACCTCTTGAGACGAAAATTTCAAACTGCTTCAAAACCTAGAAGTGCCCATTTTATTGATGTAAATCTATAGGTAAAGCGTACATTTTACCCAAAGGCTAAAATTAATCTGAGGAACGCCACAACTCGAACCTTCTTAGAAATTCGGAGCTATAACCTCTCCACCTACTCCATCACCTAATTGAACCTCTCCTACCACTCCCCCCTTGCTATCCCATCACCTCCTCTCCCCTCTTCAACCCAATTTCACTTCCCTCAACCTTTCCACCATTTACCCCACTCTCATATCACCTCATTGAACCTCCCCCCACCACTCCCCAATTCCAATTAGTATTCCACCACCTCCCCTATCCTCCTCAACCACAACTCCACCTAGGCCTTTGGTTTGTTCGCGCTACTCATAATTGTCCTTATTATGTATGTGACATTTTATTTATTTTTTTAACTTAATTAATTACTTTTTTTGGTAGCAAAAAAGTAACGAAAGTGTGTAAGAAAAGAAAGTTTTAGGAATTTTCATTGTCGTTGATTCAGATTAAAAATTTTAATTTTGAAAATGGGCTTTTTCACACGAATAAGAAAAGTTTTCGTGAATAATTTATTCGTTAAGAATGGTCGAGAATACCAATGGAATCATTTAAACCAATAAAGTTCACGAGTAATTGAAAAAACATCGATTCGTCTCGGGGGCGGTGTAGGTTGAGGTCGATGGAGAAAATTAGGAAGAACATGAGTCAGGGGCTATAATTGCGAGGTAGGTTTCCCTCGTAGTTGGATTCTTGTCCCGACCACATCCTCATGGTATCTGCGGGGGGTTTTCTGGGCGGCCTCCTGTGCGGTCAACTCACCCGCAACCACATCAATATTTAACGAACCAAGGTGGGTTTATGGCGGCTCCTTTATTATAATAGTGCCAAAACCAACTAAAATAATTTGTTTTTTTCTCATCTCAAAAATCGATCAATTTTAAGAAATATTAGTTTTGTTCTAAAATTAACGGGGATATACAAAATGATTCATTGCTAGTGTTAATGTTGACAATAGAGTATACTTGTAAGTAGACGCTTTGAAATATTTATCATCTGTCCTTCCATTTCTCATGGACCCTTCAAGGGTAGGGGGTGGTTTGAGGGCGTGAAGCGGCTTCCTATTCAATTTTCCCTCTTCGAAACTTAGCCTCAAAAGCCTTTCAGTCCGCGAACCTCCCGGGAATTTCCGCTAAAATATTGTCTTTCGGAAATCATACTCCCATAATTTAAAAGAACAAAAACAATTATTTATAGAATTCGCCATTATTTTTTGCTGAGCTGTCAGAATACTTTTCCTGTCATTGTGGAAAAGGTTTATAATTAACTTTTGTAAAAACAATTAAACATTTCTGAACGAAAAGTTTAGTTGATGAGTTCTGGGTATTGATAATTTATACGCTTTTGAAAAATAAAGCGCTTTATAGGCAAAGTTGTTTTTTTATATTTCAGGGAGGTGACATTTTTGAACATTCTTAGTCATAAAAAAACACCTTCAACCTAGTCGTCGTGCTCTCATGTGTCACGCTACCAAAACAAGCACATCTTGAACGTGTCAGCTCTCCTAAAAAAGGCATTCACATTAAAATTCAGTCCGATAAAAACCCTTGAGAACTCGCTCGAATTTATAAAGTTGAAAAAAACACCTGGGATACCTTCTCGATTAGATCTTCGTTTAATTGACCTGGGGTTTGATAGAGGCGTTGGAAGAATCATCGTCAGTCGTTTACCAGATTGAGATAACTCCGCTTTGAAAAATGTTTCTCAAGAATGTTCTTGGTAAAGACCACCCCAGCTAAAAGAACGCTTCATTACCAATCAAAAGATTGAAAACGTTTAAATGTCTAAAAGGACTTTGGTGTTTCGAATTTGTCCTCCGTTTAAAGTACATTTTAATCAATAGGTTATCAGAAGTTACTGGGTCCGAACGGAGTTTCCGCTTTGGGCTTCCTGCCTTTCACGCCTCGTGGATCAGTCAAACGAAGAGTCCCCTCGTTCATTAAGTAATTTCCCTTTGTCGAGACTGTCTCGGCAGTTCAATTCCTGTCGACTTGACCCCTCACCCTTGTCTAACTTCTCAACCCACTTGCGTTGAACGAAACCTCAGGGAGTTGTACGCTTCCAATTACCGAGGATTGAATGGCTGACCTGGCAAACTTCGTTCTATTAGCTAAAGTGGAAATTATTTTGTTCAAAAAATGCCTGGGTCCCAAATAAATCGTTCGTATAATCAGCGAGCCCTTTACAAAATTGAATTTTTAAACACCAATTTTTCAAAAAACTGTAATTTTGATTGAGCTGACACATAGGTCATGCGATGCAGCAATTTTTCTTCATCTCTCATTGGCGTGAGTAAAGTCGCATGTGTTCACGGTTATTTAATTTTAAGCTTATTAACTTCTGAGAAGTTTGATGTAATATTGAAAACCAATTTCCTGTAGGTTTTTTCTATCATTGAGTTTTCCCACGATGAAGCATCTAATTTTGACAATGAAAAAAATTCGATTTGCGATAGACTAAAAAGGAAGTCTGTGGTGGGTTCAGAAGGTTTGCGGTTCTGTCCTCCTGATTTCCTTATCGGAAAAGCCCTTTGTGCGTAGATGATTCTCGGTTGGAAGTCGTCGTCTTCTAAGCACTCTCCGTATAATTCGATTCGAGACGGAAGGCAGCAATTAGGCAACTGAGCTCTCCGCTCCCGTCACGCCTTCCTCTATTGTTTACAATTCTGCCTTTATTTCACGGAGGGACCTTTTCTCAGACTGAAATGCTACGTCTTTTTAATATCTTAAAATTAATATCCTCCTGAGGCTAGGAACGTTTTGAACAAGAAGCACGTCTCCTAACTCAATTTTGTATCTAAAAAAAGGGATTTTGACAAGATCGGAGCTAATGAGTGGAAATCGTGACGGGTAAAATCTGCGGAGGGGAAGGGGTCGCGAGGAATAAGCGAGTCGGGGTGGTGACAACAGCCCCTCAATCAAGTGCTGACTCGGACGGAGAGAAGTAACCCATTTATCAACGACACTTGGTTAATAGAGAAGGGCTATTTAATTACCAGCGTCGAGGATCTAAATGAATTTTTTTTTTCACTCCCTCGCATTTTTTTACCACCTTCCTCGCCACTTTTCATATTCTTTCACTCCTCTAATTAAAACTATATGGGGTAATATTATGTTTATGTGCATTTCGAGATAAATTTTTCTCAAGTGTTAAAAAATATTTAAAAAACTTGGCCAATTTGTTGAAGAGGATGTCGTGATATTTGCGGATATGTCAATTGTGTATACACTCATAAGTCATACACTCCAAAAAGTGGCACTTGAGGCGACAGGTTTTTCCCCAAAATTGCACAAAACCACATTTTGGACGAATTAAAAAAAAAAAAGTTTCCCACGATGTAGCATCGCGGACGGAGTCTCGAGAGTTGAAAAAGTGAAGAAGGGTCCTCCCATAAGGTGAGGTCGAGGTTTTAATATCCGGAAACCGACTTCAGATTCTGTTTTTTCGCCCTAAAAATGGTCAAACACCACATTTTGGGTGAAATCAAAAAATGAAAATTTTCAAGTCGAAAAGTGATGAAGACCCCCCCCCGGTCGTATGGTACTTTCCATACCCTGCTAGGTGGGTATACCCTTTTGGAGAAAACGTCCCAAAATTCTTGTTGACTGAACGAAGTCGAAATAACTACATGACCGTCTAACTTAGTTTGAAAACCCTTCAACATTCTTGGAATGTTTTTCATTCCTTTTAGGTTGGAACTTAATTTTCTCACGCGGAACAATATTATGAACTTCTGTTTACTTTAAAGCCCCATTTGGGTTAATTTCTGATTTCCCACCCCCTAGAAACCCCAGTTGAACTACTTCAATATTCCTTTAACGCCTGAATAGTCACTAAAAGACGCTTTCAACGTCCATTTTTAATTTTTCAAGGAGTCTGACCGAGGACCCCGCTGTGACCCTTTTAAATTATGAATCTCATGGCAGTTAAATCGGATCGTTTAAAGCGTTTAAATTCATTTTATATGACCTTGCTCAATTCGAATGTCACTGTTCATTTACGTTCATAAATAATTTTGTTTTAATTTATTGGGTGTCCTAACGCTTAATTTAAGCGAGTTCTCTTGTGAAACGACTTTATATTTCATTAAATTGAAATACTTTAATACGGTTTGTGACCCTACAGGAAATAACGATTTTTTTTTTTTCCCCATATTTTCCAAAGAGGGATAAACATCAACGAAAATACGAAAAATTGGTTACATTGGTGACCTCGTGGGTTGCAGTTTTTTACAGACACAATATTAGCTTTGAAATTTTTTTCCAAACTTTCTACAAATAAAAATTAATGATTGAAGTTGTTATATTTGAATAAGAATAAAAAATTTTATTGCGAGGAGCAAATCCAGGAGATAAAGGAAAAGTCACGTTTAGAGGGGTTCGGACACGGCACTAGATCTGAGGATTACCTCTCAAGACAACTCGTCATCTCAGATAGTAAAAAAAGGTCCTTTTTTGTTCTCCCTTTTCGAAACGTGAATAAGACTCGAGAAATCAGATAAAAAGTCATTTTCGACAATGAAGGTTTGAATAACGAATTGAATCGTCGAGGAGACGAAAAAGATCCGAGAGAAATTTCATTTTCTATTTTCCCCAACCTTCTTTTTCTCGTCTTATTTACATTTCTTGGGAAATATCTAAAATCCTCTCGCCTCGGAATTTAATTTGACTACTTAATTCACCTTTTCGTCATTTACCAACTGTCACGTTTTCTGATATTAATTTTCAACTTGTAATCCCAGAAAAAAATTTCTTGTACCTTACTAGAGATTTTTTTTTTCAAACTGCCTGATGATTACAGGACGGTAGAAGATGGGTTGGAGCCCTTTTGGGAGAAGGTTCGAGAAAACTGGCTGTGGAGGATTGAGGTTGTAATGACTGTATTAGAAACTAGGGAGCTGTAAAAGGAGTGATGTAGGATGCTATTAGAAGGGCGTAAACATTAGCTATCTCACGTTACCGATATCGGAATTCCCTATCGCATTAGTTAATAAACTGGAAAGCCTATCATTGCGAGGAGCGAAATTTTTTCACAAAAGTTTAACATTTTTTTCTTTTGTTTCAGGTAAATTGGCTTCCAGTGGTAACGTATTAACTTTTTCAATTTTTCAAAGTGTAATTAGGTTGTTTGTCCTGAAATAATTATCTACGTCATTAAGTAAATCTGTGGGCAATAAGGGCTAAATGATGAGTTTTATTGCTGTCCACGGGCTAGAAAGGAAAGAAAAAAACTTGCTACAAATCTCCCGGTCATTTATAAGGTTTCTTTAAAACCTCGAGGAGACCGAGGGGATATTACAGTCTAGGAAATCGAGGCATTAGAATTATCCGGCTGGGTGGTCCGGAATGACAATCAAGAGCCTTTTTGAATCACGTATAAAAGGGGAAGTTTAAAAAAAAATTGAACGAATTGCGTACGTTGCAAAATATTTAAATATCATTCTGTTTATTAAAAATAACCAAATAATGTCAAAAATATTAAATTAAATATAAAGTAATGTCATAATTTATTCGTGAATATTTCGTACATAAAAAGTATACATTTTTAATGCTCTAAATATTAATAAGCCTTAAAACATTTTTTATTCGAATTTAATTGACCAAAAAACATGGACTGGGGGTGTCATTTATTCAAAACATTTACAGACATAAAACGGACCTCATGGCAAACAAGTTTTTTTAATGTTCCAATTATCATCATCATTGACCATAAAGTTAAAATCTAATCTGTTTGAATTAAAAAAAAAAAAAAAAAAATCTTGCTTTTATTACCTTGGCCGGAATGGGGTGATCAAAACTTATATTGGACCCTGGGCCTCAGTGACAGTAAAAGGCTTTTATCTTATATTCTACGTGTTAACCGTTTTTTATAAAAGTTTCTATTTTGTCTGCTGCTAACATACTTTTTTAAAGTTTTAAACTTTTTAGTCCAGGTTTTGAACTTTGAAAAAATGGCCAATATTTTCACATTGTGTCATACATTTAGTGGTGCTACGGGAAAACGCTGAGTCCTAGAGAGTCCGGATTAGTCTCATTTTAAAGGTAATTTAATTACTAAGGACGGATACTAAGAGTCAAATTTCGCTATCTTTTGTGGTTTGGAAGCAGTCAGCGATTTAGTGAAACGAAAAATTCGCGATCTAGACAAAGTAAGTTATGTTTTTGTTGACCATTTCGAAACCATAAAAGATAGCGAAATTTGACTTTTAGTATTCATCCTTAGTAATTAAATTACCTTTAAAATGAGACTAATCCGGACTTGCTAGGACTTGGCGTTCTCCCGTAAAGCTTACTAAAGTGGAAATCAAACCACCGTCAGCCTGACGCTGGCCGTCTGCCACCCCTTCTCAACCACTTTCAAATGGCGATGATTTTTATGTCTTCTTATGTCAGATATGACCCAAAAATTAGTATTTAAAATTTTAACCATGACAAAATAGGTGCTCCGACGTCCAATTTTGGCACCCTTAAAATCGGCCGCCATCTTTAAAAGGTAACGATTTTTCATGGTATTCTATGACCTTAACTACTTACCAATATTTATTAAGGTTCAAGAACGTAAGTTGAAAGGTGAAAGAAAGAAAAGCGGAAAAAAAGAAAAGAAAAAAAAGGGAGGTTGGTCTCTGCTCTCCCCTCCACCCAGGTGTTCCAGCATGACAAAATTTATGGTCAATAACCATAGAACTGACCCATCAGACGCCAAATTGAACCTATTAGAGGGCCTAAACCATCTGTTTTTTGAAATTCTCAAACTTTGATAGGGCGTATCTCGATAAGCAGTAAGGTTACGGGAAAATTTATTAAGTTATAAATTGTTGAAAATTGTATGCCCTACAATATTGAATAGAGTGTGTTTTGTCATAAAACGCTTAGTTTAGGACTTATAGGCAAAAAACCGAAAATCAGCTTGGTTTTTCGCCCCTCCTGAGGGTAGCATAGGTTTCTCGAGTTGGAAAAATTAATCACACCATAGCCCCGAACAAACTGTAAAAGTTTCAATAAGTCCCCAATTTCTTCAAGCAGACCCCCTTTTTTCGCTCTGGCGACTGGACTATTTAGTTAAGCTCATCGAAACCAGGTCCAAGTTCAGAGTAACTTCTGAGCTTTGTATCTGTAGACAACCATAGCAAAATAGCAAATTCTATAGACAAACATTGGGTTAAAGTCCTTTTCAATTTTATACTTTTCGACCCATTTTCAAGTGGTTTGGACCTCTTTTCATGTGTTTTAGAATCTCGTCGTTTGGACCACTTTTTAACCATTTTGGACCCATTTTTAAGTGGTTTGGACATATTATCAAGTAGTTTGAACCTCTTTTCATGTGGTTTAACCTTGAAATTGTGGTTTGGACAACTTTTAGACTGCTTGAATCCTCTTTTAGTTGGTTTGGACCAGTAAAGTGGTTTGGACCCCTTATATTCAGTTTTGGACCATTTTTATGTTGTTAGGACACCTTTTTAACTGGTTTGGACCTTTTTTAGTTCAAATCTTTATTTTTTGATTAAAATAGCAATCAGCTTCTTAAAATTTGCGATATGACATCATCGATATTTTCACACTTAGGAATTTTGGGTCTCTTATTTGGTTTGGGTTCACTAATTTATTGATCAGACCTCGTATTTTATAAATATTTTTTTAAAAAATAGGTTCGAAATAAAATTAATCTTTAAAGAGTTTTAAAAGGCGCGGCGGTCGGAAGGGGGTTTGAAAAGTTAAAAGTCCGACCTTTTATACAAGTTGAAAGAGTCCTTCGGGCGCTTCTTGAGGGAATTGAACAGAAGACAGTGTTTAGTTTGCTCCAACGGGGAGACTTAAAGGAATTAGGGGTTCTACCCACTTAATTAACTAGGGCCCTACCCCTTCGGCCCCTCCGCCACTTTCCACTGTTCATTCAAATGTAAATTCGAGCCTCATCTAAGTTTATTAAAAGTATCCCCCTGTACTGTTAGAACTGCAAATAGAATTACCCTTCCTGGGCTCTGTTTTGATGGGCTTCTGGATAAGGCCGTTTGTTCTAGTTACAAAAATTTCTTTGGTTTTATTTATTTTTATCCGAGCAGTTTAAACGTTAACGTAGCACTTTGAAGTAATCCTTAAACAACCGCAAAGCACTCAAAGTAACATATATCCCGAAATCCTTTTCCTTATCTTAAAACCACGAAAAGCAAATAAAAAAATTGATTATTTGTTTTGTCTTAAATAAACATAACGAAAAGAGGGGGGGAGGAAGAGAAGCCTTTTCGTAAAGTCATAAATGCGGTATACTGTAGCCATTAGAGCCTAAAGCCCTATGCATACTAATGCACTCCCGAAAGGTAATTGTTTACATAAACTTTTCCCATTAGCCCGGCGACCTGAAACCCCACTTTTTTCCAAGTGAATTTTTACCTAGGGTCTTCTTATACCTTTTTATCCATCCCCGATTGATTGCCTTTTCGCTATATTTCCTATATAAAAATTCTCTACCGGTTTCCCATTTGGAAAAGTGGACCACATTTTGAGTTCGACACAAGAAATGAAACGTTTTTTTATACTAAAAGCCACAAGTAATTGACTTTTTAAAAATTCCTCTCGTCAAAGTTTTGACCCAATAGTTCCCTTTTAATGTATTCTAAAAACCATTTCCGAATCCCCTTTATTCCCTTGGCAGCCTTTTAACAATTTACAATACCGGAGCGAAAACGATTTATTGAAGGCATAAGGCGGAATCAATATTCTTTACTCGAGAAACAGCGAGCTAAACCTTCTAAACAGATATTTATCGAAAGACGCTCTCTTATTGTGTAGATAAACTGTTTATTTATCGAAAAATGTTTGGAACCTTTTGTCTTTTCTCTTCAATAAAAAATTAATTGCCTTTTGATAAATGGTCAAACTAACAATGTCGACAGGATTAATAATAGGATGAAATAATTAATGGAAATATCGTTCAATAAAAAATATATCAACATTGAAGCTAGGATACAGTATTATTATTAGCGCTATCTATTATTGAAGATTTGCAATAAAGGGGAGTAAACATTTCCTTTAAAAGCAAGATGTCTATTTTATGATGTTTGATGGATAAAAATGTCCTTCGGATTTGATTAAGATAATGAAACAGGTGAAACGAGAGATGACTTCATCACCAAGTTATCCAATAAGGGCTAAAGGTTCGTAGACCTCGAGGGGGTTGTATATTTTCCATCTCAGCGGACAATCAAATCAAGTCCAATTAGGTTTGTGGCCTCTCGGACCTTAATTGAACCTAATTGTTCGCGTTTCTACCCCCCGAGAGAGGGAAGAGCATTAGAGAAGATTCAGTACATGGTTTTTAAGCCTTTCTTGTGTTTAGACTGTCGCAAGGGGTCAACAAAGATCTAAGGTTTTAGGGGCCGTTTCCAACTCCCCTACCCTAATCCCCTTTTGCTCTACAAACACTTTTTTCTTTACTTAATCCTGGCGTAACGAACACGTTTTTTATACGGATTAACAAAAAAATTGTTTATATTTCCTCTTTTTTTGAAAAATGGTCAATCGCAAGGAAGGTACTTAATCATACCCTTAAGTGCATTACTTCGTTGCTATTATTTACCTACAGCTTGATGGATCGACTCCCTCTTTGTGGCTAGAAAATAATTTTATATTTAATTTATAAATTCCTCCAAAAATGAAAAGCTTTACGTCTCATCACAAATAGGGGAAGAGAGAAAATAAATATGTTTAACCAAAATTTCTTTAGTTTAATACGCTAATGATTATTATCGATTGGGATCAAATTAACGATGAAAATGGCGTGAGAGATAGACTGTCAAGTGAAAAGCGTTATCTAAAATGATTTAACGCTCAAGGGTCCAATTTCGCCTCGAGGTCTCTCACCGTTAAAAGGGGTGCTAAACAACGGAGTTAAAAATTTCAGACACCTTTTTCGTGTTTCCGATTTATATTTTGTTTTTTATCTACCCGGGTCGAAGGTATTGGGTATCCAAGCGTGGAAGAAACAAAAGCTAAGTTTATTAGGTTCAACGTCAAGGGAGTATCGGACCATCGTTGAATGAAATATGACTTTTTTCACCTTGTCAATTTTCAGTGGTAATTTTATGCTTTTAAGTTAAAATTACTGAAGCTTTAGATCAAATGCTACTCATTGCCTCAATCCCCTGAGTCTTATCACCCAGAAGGTGGTGATCCTTAAAAAGTAAACCAGTTGCATTTCATTTAAAACATTTTAACAGTTTTTTTCCCCTGGGTTAAGGACTTCCTTAAAAAACAGGTGAACTAAAGATCCATTAAAGTCAACCTCGTTATTCGGATTTTTGTCTGGAACATTGAACACGACATTACGACTGTGAAAAAACAAAAGAGAAAGAGCGATAGAAAAAAAAGAGAGGAATAGGTTTGCTTTGATCCGCTAACTAACTGTTCACCAGACTAAAAACCTAGAGGATAATCTTCCATAATGAAAATTATTTAAAAAAAAAATTGAATCGATTTTTGGAAGATAAACACTCCTTTGATACATTTTACAGAGTCTTAACTCCTTCAAAGTGTCAACGGCGATACCGCCTTTTCAAACTTCCACCCTTAGAAGTCGAATCGAGATTTTCAAAGTTCGTCCCTCTTTTTAGGCTTCTCGTAATTTTCACAATAAACTTGAAAACGCGAATCGTCCTTTTATTGGACTTTCTCCTTACATGTTCTTTTGTTAATTAATTAAATAACTTTAATTCGGAGAAAGTTTAGTTGTAAGGATATTTTGTTAAAACCTTTTTAATGTAATTTAAATTAAGGATAGAAAAAAAATTTGACCTCATGAAGGATTCGAACCTCCTACCTTTCGCTTTCTAGGTTAAGATGATAACCACTACACAAATACAATGTTTTAATTAAGCTGCTTCAATATCAAGGGCATGATTCTTTCATTAAAACTCCTTTTTTGTCCGGAAACTCGCTTTATAAACCTGTATTTTTACGAACTTCTGGATTGTTTGGATTCTTTTAGCTAGTTAGCTCTGGTTATGGTTGTAAAGGAAAAAAATCAAAGCTATTCACACTCCAACGGGTGAAAGGTATGAAGAAAATTGAAACTCGCGGTTTTTGAAATCGTCTACCCGACCGTAAACAAATTGTTCTTTCACTTTGAAATTTTGATAAAATTTTAAACGTGCAAGCTTTTCGGGGCGGAAAAGATTAAAGTTTTGTTATTAGTGAACCACATTTTATAAACCCACATCCCCTCTTTAAAGTGACCATTCCATTACTATAGATATCAATTTGAAGTATAAAGTGTTGTTAGAACACTAAAATTTTTGATCACGAGTTCCTAGGCCTAGAGAAAAAAAAATGAAGAAGAAAGGATGACAAAACGTCTTGGTTTTTAACACGTCCAAAGCCGACACGTAGAAAAAAAACAGGTAATGACCACTTAAGGAAAAAACACCGGGGGTTCAGTGTAAATAAAAAGATTGTTGATGTTGGTCGGAGTATAATAGAGGCGGCGGACGGTCTGAAAGAGTGGTGGAAGGCGTAATTCGGTAGATCGTATGAGACCACCCGTACGGTCCTGGAGTGGGCCCTTAATGTATTCTGATGTCTTAATTTATCTCCCTCTCCTCGTACTTCGTGAGGCCACTTGTAAGAGGTACAGTTCGCTTCGAAAAGATGTCCCGACTTTCCATTTCTTATTTCGCTCGTGCCTATTCAAATAAGAACAAAAGCTGTAAATCAGAGCATTTAAAAAAAAAAGATAATATCCCTTGACTTATATAAAGTTTTTTTAGAATTTTTTTCCCTCTTCGTAACTTATGAAAGTGACCCATAATACACTATCAGATTCTGGTTAAAGCGAGTTAAAATTTATAGAGCGATTTTATAGGTGGGAGTTTTCCGCCTCTTTTGATAAATTGGACAAGTTCTAAAAGTTTTGAGTATCAGAGTATTATGGATAATGAAGAATGCACTGGTGAACTTCAAGATCGATTAGAAGAGAGCAATAGTCGAAAAAAATATTGAATGGGCGATAATAAATAATTTATTAGTGCATTATAAGTGGTATAAATCATTTTTTATAGTTAAGGGAAGGCGTCGCAAAACAAACGATCACTTAGCCCCTGTTATCTTCTTGGTGGGGAGGTAGATCGTATTAAATGATGGTTTTAAAATATAGGTCGTTAGAAGAACAAATTTTGCGCCGGTTACCCGCTATCTCTTTTCCATTAGTTATGTAGAAGGCACCGATCCTTCCTTTCCATTAGGGCAGGGCGTTTATCTCCGAAAAGGAATTGTCTTCTCCTTTTTTTACTCTCCCTCCCTCACGTAGCTCTTCTCGTTTTCAAAACGCGCCTTTTATTCTTGGATAGGTTTTACAAGAGGTTGAGCCCGAGGTATGGGCATTTTCGAATAGTCGAGTTTTTTTTTTTTTTTTTATTGTACGGATGTCTTTTCAACCCTTACAATAGACAATTTCTGTATGGGAAGAATGATTTTTTTCCCTTTTTAATCGGGGTGGAAAAAAATTTAAACTATTTTACCTACGTCACTGTGCACATAATGGGTGTATACCTTTCGTCCTAAAAACAACTGGTCGTAAAAGCAACTCGTCATAATCTCGTCCTAACTACAACTTCGCGGAAAAGACCCTTTTCCGTCATTTTATTATGAGAATTATGTCGAGTTGCTTTTAGGACCAATTGTTTTTTGGAAGAAATTACATACCCCTACATAATTAGGCTGGGTAACAATTTTTTTAAACTTTTAAATTAATTTAATAAAAAATTCGTTTGATCATTTCCTAAAGACGTTTTAAATAAATAATCTGATCATTAGAAAAAATTGAAAAAGGAAACGTCTTATTGAGAAAGACATTAAGACAGATCTATTGTTTCCTTATTTTCTTCATCCCGAATTAAATTTTAACAATAAATTCATTCTTTCATTTTTTATTTTTTTTTATCTAAAATTTTTAATGCTACAGATTAATTCGCTAGAAATTAAAAAGGGCAATCAAAATCCCCTATACAATAGCTTAGTGATTTTTTCCCTTTGATGGAGGTTGGAGAGAGTTATTGGTTTATGCTTAGGTGGAAGCAAACAATTGGAAAACAAACAATGAAAATAAAAGGATAAAACTAATGGAAAATATCTAGTGATTGAGATGATTCACTTAAAAAAGATATCAGAGACTAGTTTAGATTGGAGTCGTTCAAAGTTTATCGTTGATTCCTAGAGGAGCCATATAGCGGGATCCATTCTGTACAAAAGTTTTTCTCTTGAATTCAATGTAAAAAATCGCTGTACAAGAAATATTCATCCGGACGAGAGAAAAAAAGGTCTCTTTGAAAAGAGGAACATTAATCTTTCATAAATGGTGTTTACCGTGCCATGTGCGGTTTTTCGAATTCGTTTTTTTTAACGGTCTTTGTTAGGAAAGTCGATACGCATGAGTTGTATTTAATGCATTTTGGTGGATAATTGCAATTAGATCAGTATTCTGGTCGTGGTATTGTCGACGTTTCTCTCCACCGGTTTGTCCACCTCAGGGCCTAATGCTCTCCCTTCGATAACAAGACCGCAAAACACAGCATTACTATTCTCAACGAAAAGCCTCTTAATTAGAGGGATGGCCACATTCAGGGCACCCTCGACGTTATCTACGCCCGCAGAAAAGCCGCCGGGAAAACTTTAATGTTTCTTTTTAAATAAAATATTTACCGAGTTCGTTTAGAATCTCTTTGTTGCCGTGTGAGCGGTCCCATTCACTCCGGTGCTTTTCCGTAAAGGCGAGGTACCCTTCTCTCCCGGGGGAAACTGTCACCGCTAACGGAATGACAAATGTGCTTTGGCAATGAAGCTTTCGGGTCAGCTCATTTCGAATCAACGTAACAAATGGGCCTTAGTCCAGAAAAAAAGGTTTAACAAAAATTTCCTTTGCAACCGTTTAAAAAAGATCAAAAACCTTTCATTTCTTCTCATTTTAATTTTCAAGTATTTTTCCGAATAAACTTTTCCAGTTTAGATGAAAATCTGCCCTATTATTATGCACTATTTAAATAAATAAGTAAAAAGAAAAAAAAACTATAAATTCAAATTTTTTATTCATTATATTCCTCGTCTCGTTTGTTTCCTCGTAATTTTGCATTCTAAACGAGCCCCAGGAAAAATCTAAACCTCCCTTCTCCTACTTCCATGAATAATTTGATAAGACTGAGTTTTTTTTCTTTTATAAAACAGCTTTAGACCATGAGCTGACGACTGACTAATCTGAAAGGCCCCTTGAGTTAGGGGGGTTGACTTTTTTTAGTTAATACCACATTTTGCTAACCTGAACACGTCGCAGCGTTTGTAAAGGGAGAAAAATTACCATAGTACGTGATGTTTTCGGTATTTTCCGAATCAAAATTTTCCTGTTTGTAATTATTATTAAATTTTTAAAAAAATCCTATGTTCAGATTAACTAGGTATATCATGTCAGCGGGGTGGATATTATTGTTTAAGTCCTTTCTCCCTCATCGAACTAATAAGATTATGCACATCACGTTTCCCGAATCTACACCCTGATTATCCTGCTCGATATTAATACCGTTTATTTCTCAGAAGCTGATTATTAGAGTTGAGAGGATTTATTAACCATCAATAATCTAATAGACGAACTTCGATAATTAATTATTTGAAATGTTTATATTTTTGAGCATTTTTTAAAATAAGGAATAGGCAATTCTGTATACGCTACTTATGGGAGAAACCCAAAAGCCCTCAATTCGTAAAAATCCAGCAGTTTACCAGATAACTTTCCTCTCGATCATTTTTGGCTGAATATTTTATACTTTTACCACAACCTAGGTAGTTAAATTTTCTCAAAAATCCTAGATCATTTGATTTTAGTGAAGAAGGGCTCGTAATTGGTCTTTACTGCGCATGATTTGGTGTTTCCTGATTTTCATACTTTCACCAAATTGGGGAGGTTATGGGTGGTATGGGAAAGCAGAGAGTTGGTGGCTGTAGAACTCCAAATTTTTTTACAGTGAACGTATACAGGTTTTCTAAGATAAATATTTGAGATTACGTTTTTACGTTCGTATTTTTATCAACGCCCTGGCCGAAAATCTGAGAGCTTTTACGGCCCCCCACCCTTTTCTGTGTGCTTCTTCAGTTTTTGTGCGTGTTCAGAATTATTATCCTCAGAAAAGTACAAGCACCCCCTCGAGGCATTTCGTTTGTTTTTCAAAAGACGTTCCCCGACGCCCGAAATAGATTCGGCCTATCTCAATTGAATTCCCCAAAGATAACTTCCAAGGATAACTAAAGGCTTTTATACAAGGAAAATTAAATAAACATTTTTTTTTATTACAAAGAAAATTGTTTTCAAAATAAAATGCGATATTGGATTTTCCCTGTTGCTTATAAATACTTTATTTTCGAAACAGACACTCATGTTCCTGCAAACGTGACCATAATACTCTTATAATCTCATACGATTGAAAGCTTTTATGTTCGCTCCGAGTTTTATAAGGCGTCATAAAAATTCAAATTTGAATAATCATTGAATTCTCTTTTTTTAGTAATTTGAAAATCAATATTTTTTATTTTCACCATTATCGCACCGTTGCAGCCAACTAAAATTTGCATATTTTCTTTTCGGTTTAATTTTTCCACCTTTTTGGTCCCTCTTTATTTGCATATCTACCATTAGGAATATCCCTGAGACAATATTCCTTTCATTGTTGTAATTCCTTTGATAATAATCATTCTTGGATTAATTTTTAAAAGTTTGTTGCTTTTAATTTACTTCATTTATGGTTTAAAAAAATTTATTCTAGCATAGCCCTCCTTTCGTATGTAAGTCTTGTTTTGGATTTATCTCCGCCTCATCTAAACTTCATTTTCGATTCGAGTTTGTTTTTCCGAAGATACACATTTAGACTGTTTTCGTATCTTCATGGCATTAATATTTCATGAAACTTGTTTTTCCCGTTCTAAATATGTGAAAAACTCGATTTTTTAGCTTTAATTGTTATGGAAACGTTTTAAGCTAATAGAGACATGGAGAAAGGCTCAGGTTTACTTTTGCGTTGAGTGTACATGCGGTGTGGGCCACCTCGACTGGGTGGTCCCCGTAACACACACTTCCCTCCCCACTGACGATTCAATTAAAATACAAGTCGACCTTCAAACCCCTTCTATATCGTCATAAACCCTTTTCCCAACTACAGGGCTTGCATATGGAAAATTTTCGCTTAAAAGTTTTTTTTTATTAATCATTAAAATATTATAATTTAAGTTACAACGTTTTGTTTAATATGTGGTGATTAAGGGTGTAATTATTATAATTCCTATATTTAACGCCTTCCTTGTACAAGCTTTCTATTTTTTATCTTTGTTTTTCAATTAGGAGCATATGAATTACACATTTTTGTTGCCTTTATGCATAACTTCACATTAAAAATAGCTTCTTTAAGTTAGAAATTGACGTAATTTCGCGTCTTTCAACCTTGGAACTGTCAAGATACCAAATTTGGAAGAACGAGTTTGAAGAGTCAATTGAATTCTGAAAATTCAAGTTGGTAAAAATGTACCCTGGAATCGAGATTTGGGTTAACGACACGTTGGAAACGATAACGTCATCCAGTTTTTTAATGTAATTTTTTTCTCTGGAAAGTGACGTGTGAGGATGATGACATTCCATGTTTTCGGAAGCAAAAACGTGGTCGGATTTCTTGTCTTGCCTTGCTCTCTCTCCCTTGAAATTATCCATTGTTCGTCAGTCTAGGCCCTGTTATACGCCTCTTTTTTTTATCATCCTATTTTTTCCCCTTTGAAAAATATAGACTTTAAAATATCTCTTCTTATAAAAAAGAAGTGAGAGTAACCGCCAGTTTTTTTTATTACGTAATGAATTCGATTTTCTACTTTTTTTATAATATTTGAATTATAAAGAAAATTTCTTAATACATGATAACGAAAAAAAGAAGTGGTTTTTCTTAATTGGATTTTGTGGTTTTTCAATCCTATTCTCATAGGTAGAAACCGCAAATAAAACAAAAATAACAGTCATTTCATACAAAAAATTGTATTGATTAAAGGGTAAATTCTACAGTAAATCACCGCCCGTGTCGTCTAATTTGGGTTTAAAAAACTTTAGAAAAACCTCTCATGATAAAATACCTAAAAAGACAGCAAAAGCCGATTATTTTCCATTTTAAAACTTAGTTCGATGAACTCAATTCTAAGAACTTTTAGATTTAAAAAAAAAATTAAACGAACCGGAAAAAAGGCCGTAGTGAGCGAATATTGTGAATTGATCTTCAGATATCAAGTAGTATATCACTTGTGTTTGTGGAGCAATAAATATCTTACCCTCCAACGGTTTTATTTTTTAACATAAAAAAAGAGTCGGCTCCCTTTTTCCGGGCTAAAAGTTCGTGTTATTTCTTCCCGGAGGCCCCCTTCATTATGTCAAAATCGATGGAATAAGTGAAGGATAAAGAATTTTTTATTATGAAGGGTATTTTTAAATTTTAAATTCCTCTTTCTGTGGTATTAAATGATTTGAAAAAGGGGCCGGTATTTACGGAATATACAATAGCAAAGCTGGGCTGTTGAGGGGGAGAAAAGAAGAAGAGCCTTTCTCGGGCAAAGGCGGTAAACAATGAAGCTGCATAATCGCCAAACCATAAACCATAACGGAAAAGACAATAGGGGATGCCTCTATACATTTTTTTCTTCCACGAACCTCTCACCATGCAACTTCATCCTTTTAGATTTTTCCCTATAAGAAGAGGCTGATGTTAACTTATAAAAAAAAAAAAAAGTTTTCTATTTTTGAAGTAAAAGTTAAAAAGATGTTTATTTTATGCTTTCAGATAAATTGCATTCTTTAAAAAATTAAATTTTTAACCTTCAATATCCGATTATTTAGGTCCTATCATTACACGATTTTGAAGGCGGCGAGGGGGGACTATCTCGTTCTCATCGCCCTGGAAAAAACTCGGAGCTCGTGATGTCCGAAGGTTTCGTGAAGGCTAAAGTAAACGAAAAGTCGGCGGGGTCGTGACTAAGCCACCGATAGATTAGTGAGCCATAACCTGAGCCTCGCAGACGTTTAGACTCCCAATCGATAGGGCGACGAGTCTTGTTTCGAGTATGTAAACGAGCCGTAATTAAATGCCAACGAACTCAAGTAGGATCTTATAATGACAACGGTGAACTCGGAGGCGTAACAACTGCCATGGACGATAAAAATCAAGCTAAAATGGAACCTTATATCAAAAAGGGACAAAATCTTGCTAAATTTGGTGGATAACGCTGTAGGTAGTTAAATTGGTGTAATTTAGGGCAGGGGCGGACTGGCCCGGGGGGGGGGGGTGGACAGAACCAACTTTTGTAAAGCCTAATTTTCGTCAAAAAAAGTATTAACCTCGAAATCTACATGTGTGAAGCCGAATTTTCGTCAAAAACCTCAAAATCATTGCAAAGCCTAATTTTCGTCCAAAAACCTCAAAATCAACATTTAAAAAGCCTAATTTTGGTCAAAAAACCTCGAAATCAACAAGCCAAATTTTCGTCAAAAACCTCAAAATCAACATTTGTAAAACCTAATTTTAGTAAAACCTCAAAATCAACATTTATGATGCCTAATTTTCGTCCAAAAACCTCATATTCAACATTTATAAAGCCAAATTTTCGTCAAAAACCTCAAAATCAACATTTATAAATGCCTAATTTTCGTCAAAAAACCTCAAAATCAACGTTTGTAAAACCTAATTTTAGTAAAACCTCAAAATCAACATTTATGATGCCTAATTTTCGTCCAAAAACCTCATATTCAACATTTATAAAGCCAAATTTTCGTCAAAAAACCTCAAAATCAACATTTATAAATGCCTAATTTTTCGTCAAAAAACCTCAAAATCGACGTTTGTAAAACCTAATTTTAGTAAAACCTCAAAATCAACATTTATGATGCCTAATTTTCGTCCAAAAACCTCATATTCAACATTTTATAAAGCCAAATTTTCGTCAAAAACCTCAAAATCAACATTTATAAATGCCTAATTTTCGTCAAAAAACCTCAAAATCAACTTTAAATTGGCAATTTTTTGTCAAAAACCTCCAAATCATGGTTATAAGAGCAAATTATAACCGTTCGCCCCCTTAACTGAAAACCCACCCACACCCTAAGGTCCCAGTCCGCCCCTGATTTAGGGGTCGACACCCACGAAAATTAAAAAAAAAAGTTGATTTTTACGCCCCTGGGTAAACCTCTAAAACCTAAATTATCTCCTCAACTTATTTTCCCTTTAAGTTGACCAACTTTTTAGTATGAATGCCCCATTGAACTTTTTTATAACTTCCAATCAAAGGGAGAAATTAGTTTTTCATGGTAGCTACTTGAGAATTTTAGAAGCTGAAACATTTCGAGCGTCAACCCTGGTCCATATTCTCAAGTTTCCGCCTCCCCCTCCTTTTTTAAGTTGGGAGGAAATGTTAAAAGTCGAAGATTTTCCGCTTTATTAACGTTCCTTTTTCACCGCTCCGGAACAAATCGTTGTTATTGTATTCGGGAACTTTTACCAGCGTGTCAATGCGTCTGCCCTGATTTTTACGGGACAAAAGTTCGAACCATGCAATGACTTTCGCTGGAATCCGTGACTCTATTCACTTCCCGCGTATGAAAACTCCATTGTTACCACCTGTCCACAAAGTGCTTTTCATAAAAGTCGATCTAGGAAAATTTCCTTTTTTTTATATGGAATTTTTCAAACCAATTTGCAAGTCAATGAGTTACGGTTTTTTAAGTGCTTTTGAGGAGCTTTTTTCACTGGGAATTCTTAAAAATTTATTTTGTTTCAGGTACGGAAGAGACGTATTTTGTAAATCCAGAGGATGTAGAAGCAGGTATTTTAAAAAATGTGTTATAGAGGTTTTTGGGCTCCTTTGTTTTCCTTATCTACTTTCATTTTCCTTCTGAAGATCTTTTTTCATATTTATAGAGAAGAATCCGTGTCAAAGGATCTCGTTTGGATATGAGCTATATCTTGCACTTTGACGTGGACTTTTGCCCTTTGAATAATATAGAAACCCGTTACATCATTTCGGACCGACCATATTGTTTCGCCCATGATCATTTATTATGAAAATTTTGATTTCGGATTGCTTCTAATCATTTTTTGAGGCTTAAATAAATAAAGAGCCACTCGAAAATGTTAACTTCAAGAATAACTTATCTATAAAATATAAATTTTTAAATAATAAAAAAATTTTTTATTAAGGGCCCATCCAGCGCCTGTCGCGAGGGCGGGGCGACCCGCATAACACGAGGGTTTTAAAACTTATCCCTCCCCTTCAATTGGCAGGAGGAGCCGGTTCTCTCCGCCCACTTGTCTTTGATTCGTTGAAAAACCCGCGTGATTCAAAATTTGTTGAGATAGTATTTCAATGATAACTAAAGATTGAGTCATCGGAATTGATTCAAAATTTGCATAGTTATGTTCTTTGTTATGTGGAGCGCATTTCACTAAACAATTCTTTAAAAAGTTTTAAAAAAAATTTAAACATTTTTTTTTTTACTACAAAGATTTATTTTTATTAGAATAAGTTTAGTGGAATGCGCGGAGAAATAAATAAGCTTCATTTTAAAAAAAGTCCGGACCAGATCGGATCATTTTTCTATGAACTATCATTGAATAACTGTTTTCACGGCCCCTTAACTTTTACATTTCCTGGAAAAAAGTAATTAAATTTTTTTAAAATAAATAGGGAAAAATTATTGAGGGATCGTTTTTTTCCCTTTTGGTTCGCACAATTACGACTGGCAAGCCTATTTGTTGAGTTGATCGTATTTATTTATCAAGTCAGGAACGTTTAGCAGAAAAGGATTGCCTTCTATTTGACTTATCCGTCTTTTTTTCCCTCTCGCTCCCTTTTTTTTCGCCCTTTAACTACTCCCGTCCACTCTTAACTCTGCGATTTTATCTGGAACCCCTAAATCGGGCTAACCCCCTTCTTGTCTCTGAGGACAATACGTATAATTATTGTCTCGAGATAACTAGAATAGCGTGCGCTCGGGGTTTATAAATCCTTCAAAGGGAGGGAAAAGCGGATGAAGCCTTAGCGCTTCCAACCCCTCCCGAAAGACGTTTAAAGCCTTTATGCCTTCAAAGTGAAATGTCACGCCATTGTAGCCCTAAACCACCGCAAAAGCCCAAATAAATCACCCATACTAGCTCAAGAAAAATTTTTAAAAACAGCT
Source organism: Orius laevigatus (assembly GCA_018703685.1). Classification (NCBI taxonomy): domain Eukaryota; kingdom Metazoa; phylum Arthropoda; class Insecta; order Hemiptera; family Anthocoridae; genus Orius; species Orius laevigatus. Next base: position 273,523 of record JAGWEN010002035.1, on the reverse strand, counting down.
TTTTTTTTACTCTAACCAAAAAAGGTCGGTAAAAAAAAAAAAAAAAAAAATCTAATGTGTTTAGTCAAATTGAATGTAAAAAAAACTAATGAAAAAATAGAGATTAGACCCGAAAATGTCAGTGTTTTGTTTTTTATCGCGTCCAAAAAGCCATTCGAAGAAAATTGGCTTGGTATAAATATTTAAAAGATGACTTTTATAAGGCTGTCTTCATATTTTATTAATTTTATATATTTTTTTGTAATATTTTAAAACGTTTCTTGGAAAAAAAGGATTGTTCAGGTATGAAGAAAGCGTTTAGACGGGACACAGACAGGTTTATGGTCCAGATTTTATCTTCAGGAAACGGGAATTCGAATCGTGCCCGTGTCAGCGGACCTTTTTTATTTATTTTTTCCCCGTCTTTATTTTTTTGTCTATAACGATCGAAATGTGTGATATCAAAAAGCTTTAGTCTCACCTTCTAAGTAAGACTTGTCAGGAATTTCCTGTCTTTATGGCCGTGTCTGACGATTTTTTTTTTCATTCCCTTGGAATAGGAGGATAAAAAGTAAAAGTGTTTTTCAATCGTGAATTGAAATCGAGGGGAATCTCGGGTTCTCTAAAATCGTCCTGGACTTACTCACCCAACTTTTTACCAACTGTCCCATCAAGGAGATTTGCAAAACGGGCCCCTTTTCAATTGTCCCGGTCGAGTGACAAACTTCCACTCAGTTCCCTCGAATTATGGTTTTGATTGTTCAACTCGTGTTAGGCATAATGGGTTCCCAACGCTTTATGTATTTCGTCAGGAAATTTATACCGTGGACTACAAAAGATTAAAAAGACTCGTTAAATGAACAGTATTAAAATTGATTGCTCCAAACGGAAAGAGTACTATACAAAGAATTTATACAAAGTCTGTTCTTTCTGATTCAAGCATTTTTTTCAACCGGAAAATCCGCTAAAAAAGAGAGAGAGAGAAAAAAAGAAAAACCTCCATGTCTGAATCATCCAATCTGTTGGTATAGAGTATAGACTATAGAGTATAGGCAGACTTACAATTATTTGAAAGATCGTGGAACTTCATAGAAAATTGTAATAGTCTTTCGCTTCTAAAGTTTTGCTCTTGTGGGATATTGTTTATGCGAATTTAGTTTTAAAATTAACCCGACTCCACAAATCCCTGGCGTATAAACTTTTCTTGGGGTTGTTTAAATAAAGCTACGGGAGGTAGGGAAAAATAAAAGGCGAGTAAAAAAAGGTCTTAGAATGCAGATATAGTGGATAAAAAGGTCGATATCGCTGGTAAGCCGAAGCGCCATGCTATCGGCTCTGGTCAGGGCCCAAGTCCTAGCACATTAAGGTAAGCCCTTCCCTCGCACTTAAAAGTTCCGACGTCTAAGCCGTGTAAATGGCTAGATACAATTATCCCTCGGGTTCAAATTTAATTTCAAGTCTTATCTCAACTTTTCGTTATAAAATTTATGATTATTTTTGAATTATTAAAATTGATTCTTTTTAATTGCATTTTGTAATTTTACTGCGAGGATTACATGTTGATGGATTGTAGTTACGCCTTGTTGATAAATCCCCGCTAGGCCTGAGAAGAAGATAAGCCTTGTTGGTTTAGCATACCCGGGCTTCTCTAACCGCTAGATCGGATGAAATAATATTTTTAAAAAAAGGACTCTGAATAATTTAAACTTTTAATGTTATCTAGACCGAAAGTTGTTGAAAGGGACCCCTCTAAAAATTTGTAATAAATACCGTTTTAGCGTTTGCGTGAGGGGCGTAATTGCGGGGACGGAACTTCTGTGTTAAAACGGGTCTTTTAATGTCAAGTTGATGAGAGCCTCGCCTGTTGACTCGAAAACCCCTCCCGCCCTCTCCCGGTGAACAATCGACACGAAAGACGTTCTACTTTTAATTGTTTGACTTTATTGTTTGAAATTGAATTGTGGGAATCATTCCGCGGTTTGTTTCAAATTCGTTTATTTCCCTTTACATATTTCCTTATTAATACCTCATTTAGGAATTCCATTTAATACTCTGAATCAGTAGTTAACAATCAAGGAAGTTACATTAAGAGTGTACTAAAGGCAGGGGCGGACTGGCCCGGGGGGGGGTGGACAGAACCCACCCGCGCCCCCCGAGAATACATAGAGGCGGCGCCCCTCCGGGTCAGGTTTTTTTTAGCGTTATTTTTGCTCAGTTGCTCCCAAACTGGGGACAGCTTACGCCCCCCTAGGGGGGTGTGGAAAAGCTCAAGATTTTTTTGTGTGCAAATATCCCCAAAAATTCGTGAAAAACCTCAAAATCAACATTTGTAAAGCCTAATTTTCGTCAAAAAAAAAACCCTCAAAATCAACATTTAAAAGCCAAATTTTCGTCAAAAACCTCAAAATCAACATTTTAAAACCCAAATTTCATTCAAAAACCCCAAAAGTTAACATTCAAAACTTTGGGGGGGGGGGGAGGAGGGCAAAGGTTTTAATTTGTTTAAAAGGGGGGCGCACTGTGAAAAAGTTTGGGAACCTCTGTTTTTGCTGAATATATTTTTCTAAGAGCCAATTTTCTGTCAAAATTTTCTGCGCCCCCTTAACTGAAAACCCACCCACGCCCTAAGGTCCCAGTCCGCCCCTGACTAAAGGCCCCCGGTTTTAGCTATCTCCGAACCTGTATCTCCGGTTGTACTCAAAATTTTTCTGTGAAATTTTTTTCATTTTTTATTTTTTTTTAATTAAATGGCGATCAACTAGCGTGCTCCTAAAAAATATTTCGCTAGGAGAAAAAATAGAATAATCTTATTCTCCGATTTGCTCCCGAACTTATGAACCGATTTTCGATTTTTTGGTCTCGTTTTTTCTAATATTTTTTGAAGATACTCCTAATGGAGTCGAATTTGATGTTTTTTTTATTTATACAAGAAAAAAAAAATAATCTGGAAAAATATTTTTTTTTGGAGCCCATCAGTAGTTCGGCATTTAAAAATCAACGAAATTAAAAAAAAAATTCTTAAAAATTTTTGAGTAGAACCGGAGATAATCGGAGAATACTAAAACCGGGGCCTTTAGTACACTCTTAACAAAAATAACACAAAACAAGGCGAATCATGGCGAGGTACGTTGTACAAATTCGTAGCCTTGAGAGATTTGCAATTTCAGATTCTTCCCCAGGATTTGGGACCTACTTTAGCAGAACGTGGAAGAAATATTAAAAAAGAATTATTGTTGTATTTTATTTTTAAAGAAAACCGGTACATTTAGGATGAAGTCTGAACATGATAAAGGGACGTCAAGATTGGCTAAGTGTTGGGGGATGAGGGCAAGGTCACGCCACCAATAACATTGTCCGGAGGTGGCAATAAACTGAGTCTCTACGTGATCACAACCGTTCGACATCTGCCCTCCTCCTACACTTTATTATTCTCGTGAGGGGGTTCGGGATGTAGAAGTGAGAAAGAGATCGAGAAACGAGAGAGAGCGAGAAATTCCTCTGAATTACACGAGTATTATTGAAGTTTTCTTCCCCTTCTCGATTCCCCCCCAAACTCCTCATCTCGTTTTCTCTCGAGTAATAACATTTTTCTTGTTTCAGAATGATTTTTACTTGATGTCTCACCCAAAACAAAATTGTTTTTCTTACTTAATTTAAAAAGTGTAACAAAATATATTTTGTTGTTTTAAAAAAATATTCTTGAATATTCTCATAGAAACGTATCCAGGTTACATATTGTTTGTTTTCGTGTATAAAAGGATTAAAATGGTCATTCTCTATCCGGTTGTTTCCCTCCGTTCTGTCACTCGCTCGTTAGTATGAGAAAGGTTAATGCTTCTGGGATTATGTCCGAGATTATCGCAGAATGGTTGGATATCTGTTGGAGAGACAATGGTCTATCCCTCAAACAACCATTAGCGTGTCCATTAAGGGAAGAAACCCCCGACACGAGCTCTATTGTGTCCCGTCCTCTCTTCGGCTAATAGCGTAGCCGGGGCGAGACCAGTAGTGCACACCATTGACCCTCTCCTAAATTACACCCTCTATTTCATCACCTTTTCCGTTATCTCTATTATTTATTTTCATCCCCCTTAATCAAAATTTGTTTCACGTTACGAAATTAGTCTTCTGAGTGGTTTTTATTACTTTTATTCGATTTTTATGGATCGCCCAGAGGTTTTATTGAATAAAATTCTCTTTCCATTTTATCTCATAATATTGGCCGAAATGATTCGAACGTGGTTTAAGGCCCACTGACCCGTTAAGGAACACTGTGCGTTAATCCCGGTCAGAAACCTGGGTCGGTTTCAATTAGAAACCCCTCGCCCTTTCGCTCGCCCATTTCTAATAAGGTCCGACAACTTGCCTGAGTATTAATCAAGACTTAACTCCGTAGGAACCAGTCCAAGTTATGATTTTATTCAAAAACATTAACAGGCTAGCTCTACTTGGGGAAATTAGCATACAAATTGCAAATCAATGTTTAATGAAAACCATCATACGTTTTTTGAATAATCATTATTTCCTTATTGATGTATATTTTGTTCGTTTTGTCTGTCCATTATTCTGCACTAAAACATGATCAAATGGCGACAATGAAGCCTTTGACTTAATCCTAATATCTCTGGTGGAACCATAATATTATTAACTTTGATTTACCTAACAGGGAATATCATGGATGAAAATTGGACCAACAAAGGTCTATTAGTTGTCATACTCTAGGTGTTGGAGGCTTTGAAGTTATGTACTTGTTGACATCACTGCTAGATAGAGAAAGGTCGGTGGTTCAAATCTGTCCTGTGGCCTTTTTTTCCCCTAATTTTTTGTCTATTCTTTTGATTAAAATTAACCTTTTAATTTTTTCTTCTTTAATTATCTCACCAATTCTTTTTTCTTTATTGAATTTATTTTCATCTAGTATTTTGTTATAAATTTTTTTTTATTTTTTTTATTTTTTATTTTTTTTCAGGTGCGTTAACTGATAAAATTCGTAAGTACGATCTAAATGAGAAAGTTAAAATTGATGGTTGATGAAAAAGAGAGTCTGTAACAATAATGACGCGAACCAATTTGGAATGTAGTTTCGATAAATTAAACATTTAATTTTGAAAATGAGGTTTAATTTGATTGGAAGACGTATATAGGAAACGTGTAAACAAGATTGTTGGACATGATTGATGTTGGTACACATATGTATCAAGTTTCTACTAATATCGGCTCCCCCTCCTCCACCCTGTCAGTTTGCCCCTCACAAATATTGAATGTCACCTGGACAGCCTTACCTTTGAGTACCCTGTACCTCTAAAAACTAAAATCCCTCTCAAAATGGTTTTTTTAAAATATCCTGTTTTATTTGGAAATTAATATTTTTTCTGTAAAAAAGGGTCTTAATAATTTAATTTTTTATAGTAGAAAGCTTCTTTTAGATCTTTACTTTTCTTTAATAACGTCCGTGCAATTTCCTAACGCTTTTGGCCTTTTTCTTTTCGCCCGGATGAATTTCAGAAAAGAATGTTTTTTTTTATTCGTATATTTCCTGTCACAAAAGGTCCCTCTCCATAAATTCTCCTATCTGTTAAAAGAGCGTCTTTATTATTATTATTATTATTATTATTTTTAGCGGATTTCCGGAGGAAAGCAGGCTATTGGGGCCGGCCTCACGGCGGCTTTCGGCTAAGAGGCTTATATATTCGTGATCAGGACGATCTCCTGATCACGAAAATATAGGTCATTCCCAAAGTTGGCGATATATATATATATATATTTATATATATATATATATATATATATGTACCGACGCGATAACTCGAGCTAGGATTGTTTGAATTAAACGAGACTTGGTATTTAGAGCTTTTGTCTCACCAGGTAGAAGCCTATTGAAAATGGCTTGAATCGAGAAAGCGGTTCTGGTACTTCGCTTAGGGCATAAAGGGCATTTTCGTGATTTTCTCGGAACCTGAAGGTTTGAGATGGTTAAAAATCGTGACGGGAAAGTCCTAGGGGCCGAGGATCATAGTTAATAGCAGTTCAAATTTCAAAATCGGTTCTGGGACTTGTCTAAGGGGCCTAAATAGAATTTCGTGATTTTCTTGTAACCTTAAGGTTTGAGATGGTTGAAAATCGTGATGGGAATGTCTGATGATCCGCAGACCGTATTAAGAACGGTTCAAATGACGGAAGATGTTCTGGGACCCACGTTAAGGGGCCTAAATGGAATTTCGAGATTTCTTCGATACCGGAAAGTTTGAGATGGTTGGAAATGGTGACGGAAATATATTATGGCCCGAGGACCATAGTAGAAGACAGTTGAAATCGCCTAAGCGGTTCTGGGACTCTCCTGAGGGACTTAAATGGAATTTCGTCATCTTTGAAAATAAGAGCAGGAGATGGTCGAAATCGATTATAGGAGCTGCTCATGAACTGAGAATTCACATTTGACAACAGATCAAACCCGCATACGAAGAAGAAGCTACTTCTTAGGGCATTGATGAAATTAATTTTAGAATTTGAACTTTTGGCGGTGAAAATCACGTGGTTTAATTGAAATATACTGAGCCATAGGCTTTGAAAATTTTTCGCTGATTTCTAGAGGAATTTAAGCTATTGTGGTTGGTGCGATGGAGGCTCCGGGCTCAGAGACCTTTTTCATTATTTTACTGTGGTGGGGGGGGGGGGTAATTAGGACATCAAAGATAGGCTTAGGGAAGGCCTTTCCGGAGGAAATCCGCTGCTTCTCGAGGCTGCCTCGAGGCTTTTTTTTTTTTTTTTAACTTTCTCAAAGAGAAGTTATTGTAATACCGTCGGATTCGGGTTTTTGGGGAAGGGTCTTCCAGACCCCCTAGGGTCAAACTGACTTTTGATCTTTGTCGGACATGACTTTGTCTGTGGTGCCGGCCGTCCGGCCGTCGCCTTTTTTTCCGGAACACTTCACGGCCACAATTTTCATCCGATTTTCACGAAATTTTCACACAATCTTCCTTTCGTGGTTATCTTGAAAGTGACTAGAGCAATTTTTGAAATTCGTCAAAATGGAGGAGATATGTCTGTCTAAAGTTTGCAAAAATGTGCTACGGGCTTTCTACCGGTCCGATCTTCACCAAATTTTAACCAAATAATCTTCACGTGATCCCGATTAAATTTCATTAACTAATTAGGTAATTAATTATGTAATTAGGTAATTATGACTAATTAACTTAATTTTCCCATTTTCTTAAAATTATCACCAAATTCAAGTTATGACTGAAAAAAATTTTTTTCTATAAATTAATTAATTAACTAATTAAATAATTATAATGTGTTTGGGTGAAATTTATGGATCCCCCGAAATCTGTAGACCTTTGAGAAAGTTCGTGTCTCTGGGCAAGCTCCAGGACCAATACTTTTATGGCATTAAAATAAGATTTTAAAAATATAACGACTGTAAGGTTTTTTTTAGCAACAATGACTGTGATGGCAAAAATCTCGTATTAACTTTATCAAGGGTAACGAGTTGATTCAATCTTCAAATGTCGTCACCCGCAAGTGGTTTAGGCCCTTCACTAATTGCCTCATCTTAGCGTGAAAAATCTCACTCCCCTCTTGAAATTGTTATTAAAAACTCGTTTACAGTTGTCCAGTTGATTTTTAGCGGATTTTTTTTTTCATTGGATTTTCATTTTATTTATTTATTTTTTTATAAAGCGTTGTGTTGAAAATTTAATTGAAGAAGTTTTTAATAATGAACGAAACCTAAATTAAAAAGAATAAAATGTATTTTTGATTTAAACTTTTCATTGGTTTTTTAAAACCTTTAATTGATTAAAAATAATTGAAAAACACAGAAAAATATTCCAACACGACAATTTTTTTTAAATTTTTTTTTTCATTGTTTTGATTATTTTTACTTTTATGATTTTTTTTTTAAATTCTTTAGCTAGGTACCTAAATATATAAGAATATTTTTTGTTATAAAAAGAAGTGATTTTTTTTAGATACATATATAAAAGTATGTAGGTAGTTTGTATCTTAAAAAAAATATCCAAGAATGTGTGTAGGTGCATTTTTTCCTAGTAGGTACGTTTCAATGTACGATAATTTTACAATAGCGTGTTCATCGTTCATAAATTGAACCTAATTTCGACTCAATTTGTTCAACCATGTTTTTACGTCTAGATATTCCAAATACTCACGATATCTCGACGTGTGTTCTGAAAAAAATTCTTGTCATGTTTTGTTTATTTTATATGAAGGTATTTGTTCTCGAAAAGTTTGTTAAGGGGATAAAATTTAATAAAAGGTAGAAGGAAAGTTTTCCGGGAAGGGTTATTGTTTTGCCAAGTGGCCGGTGGTTTTCTTGGCAGGAGGATCTGAACCAATAGCCCCGTCCCGACCCCGGGGGCTAACACAACACGCCCCCTCCTCTTGTTGAATTCCCCTGTTGCCGGACCTCGTGTTTGCCCATCGTTCCGTCCTAAGCCCTTATATATTTAGCCTATGTACAGACGGTATTAAACGGCTGTAGACCTAACTAGTCTGATTTATATTCAGATATTAATTGGACGCCAGAGAAGCTGACGTCTAGAAACATCCATTTGAGGATGTCAACTGCTTAATGGAATTCGGCTTAGTGTATATTCAGAATATTACGCCAAGAATAGCTAAAAGATCAAAAATCGCCTTTTTTTGTCGTACAGGAACCAAATGTAGTAAAAAGTGACCGTAATCTCTAAAAATCGAGGTAAAGTGCCATTTTTGTCAAAAAAGGATCAAAAATCAAGCTAAAACGGCCTTTTTTGTCGAAAAGGAACCAAATGTAGTCAAAAGTGACGTGGCTTCGGGCCTAAAGACCTTTATATTCGTGTTCAGGGTAAATGAGTGCCTACAAGTGACTACAATTGGTTACTTTTCGACAAAAAAGGCCGTTTTCAGCTTGATTTTTGATCAAGGCACTTTACTTCGATTTCATCACCTTTCTCCTTGAAAAAGGTAAAAATCGTGTGTCTATATGGTATAGATTTGTAGATTTTTGAACGCTGAATCCAACGAGACCAACCCCAGGTCTCTAGCTACAATAGAAAAGGAGCTAGAGCGATTTGAATTTTATTTTTGAACGAAAAAAATAAAATTCAACCCGTGAATTTTATTTTTTGAACAAAAAATAAAATTTGTTTTTTGAACGAAAAAATAAAATTTATTTTTTGAACGAAAAAAAAATTCAAATACCTAATAAAATTTACTATTTGAACGAAAAATAAAATTTAAAATTTAAATTGAACGATTCAAAAAAATAAATTTCATTCAATTTCAACCCCTGGACTAAATACAATATTATGGCTACCAAATCCCTGATTTAATTTCTGGAATAAAGCTGAGGGTGTCTTCTTTCGCTACCGAAATTATTCTAGTTCTAGTAATAAAATGCTAAAAAGTTGGAGAGATTAGGAGGTGATTGGGATGTGTTGGGGCGTATGGAGGAAGTTTAGTGATATGTGGAGATCATTAGGGTGTTTGGGGAATGTTTGAGTGTTTAGGAGATGTTGGAGCGTTAGAGGAGGGGTGGGGTGGTAAGGGGTGCCAGGAGTAAAGGGATGTCGGGGATTATGGAGGAGGAAAGGGATATTCGGAAGATCTTTCGGGTGGGTGTGTGACGAAAGAACTGAGATATAGAGACAAGTGTGACAAACGTCAAGGGTCATTTTGACCCCTTCCTAAAATCGCAGATTAGATGGTCGTATAGTTTTTGAGGACGTTAATTTAATTCTTACAAAAAGAAAAAAAAATCATTCTTCAAATGTCATTTTTGTTCTTTTCGTTTTCTTGGCATAAAAGTAGTGGAAATGTTTATTTTTAACCGATCAATACCCCTTTGGGAAAAATAAAAAAAAAAGTTTTCTAAAAAACGTGACAACAGCTTACAGGGAAAGCGGGCATTCTTTTATTAAATAGCCGTTGGAAAAGCCGGAATGATAGTAATCACCGGGCGACAATAAATATTAGCGCACCCAGGTGAACGCCGGGCGGTTTCACAATAGGATTTTCCAACAATGCACAACTTTTTGAATGAGGCAATCGCAAAAGGCGGAATAAAGAGGTGGGGGGGGGGCTGGGAGGGAAGAGTCGAACCTCCCTCTCTTCTCATTCCGTTTTCCGCGGATTCGTTACATTGTGCATAACTCGAGTCCAATCACGGTCCTCGTACGTTATCTTCAACGTGGGGAAACAAATGGAAGCTTTTCCCTCTTTTTTTTTACACTTCATTTCCCTCTCATCGTTTCCCCTATTTTCCTTGATTGGAACAACAAACAGACAATTCTCGTTTGATTTTGAGCCTCGGAAGGGGTGTCGGAATTTCCCCCCGCATTTATTCCTATCGATAGCTCTTTTTTCCCCCAACATATTTGCGTTTTTATATGCTGAGAGAATAAAAAAAAAATTAATTAGAACGAGAAAAACATTTTTTTGTGAACTCTTATTTTAAGCGAAATGAAAATAATCTCGAAAAACGTACTTTTGTTCAGGGGCTTTTATTACTCCCGTTATCTTACTTAAGCAGCTGTCACGGTCAGAGGGCAATATGCTTTTCTCCCTCCTTTTTTTTTCATCCTCTTATTTTTCCAGGATAATATCCATTCACAAACTCATCTTTACGTCTATAGCATCAAAAGCTTCATAAATAGAAGCTCACATAATTTGATGGATGTCTTAACTTATTTTTTATATTGAAATAAAGGCAGAATGTCCATTATCTAAAGGAGATAAAGATGGTTTAAAAGGATATCCGACATGATAGCGAGATAACGATGATGGATGAACTGAAGTGGAAATGCATCTCACCTTTGTCGCTAAAGCAGTACATGGAAACGGTTTTACATCAAAAATTGAATTATTTTTGCCCTAAAATGAAAACCTTGTTTTAAACAACAAAATTCAACACATTAACATTTTCCTTGGGGCTAATTTTCTGGGAATATAACGACGTTGACGAGGTTAGTTGAAGGCTTTGTCATGGTTAGGTTGACCACCTTTGACCCTTAACTCCCACGAAATACATTTACTTAGCTCTTTGATGGGACCGCAAGAATAATATGGTCCGTTTTCATATCACGTCTGAAGCTCGGAAAGTAAATTAGATGACCGACGAAAAAAAAACGGGGGTCTCCTTTTTTATACAAAGTTGACGTGTTTCTTATTGAACGTGTAAATTTTCCATTTAAGTAGGGAAAAGGGTGTCGGCGGGATATACGAGGGGCCATCTAACTAAGCCGAGGCTGTAGACTAAGCCTTCCCCCCTCCACCTTCATCGAGTTGACACGGTCCACGAGCTTTAAAGCACGCCTGGAAAAAAACTGTCACAAAAAATCCCCTCTTTTGAATGGAAGGGGGAGAGAGTAAGAACAACCCTCAGGTGAGTTATGGCCGACAATTAGGTATACCTACTTCCCTTTATAGCGAAACAACCTTATCTCTTACGCCCTTACCATCAACTTTTTTTTATCACCTGACCTCCCTGATTATTCGTAATTACTGTTAGGAATTTTGTTTTCCACAATAGTTGTCGACTAAGGGTCAAAACCCTAAAAAATTTCACAAATTATTAGTATCGATCTGAAAATGTGCTAAAATTTATGCAAAAACTGTTGACGAAATCGATAAAAAATGATTGTCGAAAAGGTTTAATTTGATCTAAAATGGCTGTCTTTCGATCTATGAAAAATGGATATTCACAGGGGTATAATTTGTTGAAAACTAATTTTCGACAAACGGTTGAAATTGACCTAAAAATGGCTATCAAAGTCGATCATAAATTGCGATCTACAAAGGGGTTAAGCTCGATTTAAAATTAGCTTTCGAAATCGATCCAAATCTGGCTTTTGACGTAGATTTAAAATATGGTTGTCGACAAATGGTTGGATTTGTTCTAAAAATCTCTCTCGAAATCGACCTAAAACCCTTTCGAAAAAGGATTAAAATTCGAACAAAAAGATGCTTGTCGACTAAGGTTTAAAATCGATCTGGATGTCGACAAAATGGTAGAAAATTGTTTTCGATGAATGGTTGAAATCATTCTAAAATCCAATATTTCGATTAATATTTGTCGACAAAGGGATGAAGTCGATATAAATGCAATTACCTAAAAGTTATCCTAAAACTTAGTTTTTGTATAACCGTTTCTAACGAATTAACTGCTGAAGAAGTTCCTCTTCGCCATGTTTCGTAGATGCGAAATAAATTGAATAAGAAATAATTGAGGCAATAAACCCCAAAAGGGTCTCACTCATTTTTCATCATATAGAAGATATTAACTTGCAAGGAAACTTGTACCCGGCCACTTCTACTCTTTGAATATCACTTTTTCTTTAGATGAATATTTTATTGTTTGATATAAAAAAATATTGTGATTATTTAAAAAATAAATCAAAACCGTCTCTCCACTGCTAATGAAGTGCTGAACAAAACCTGTCCTCAGATAATGAACACTCACCCTTGGAATATTGTGTGGCCACTAATGAGAGGCACCATTACATTAAATCCACGAACCCATCTTCCCTTTCACTATCTCCCCTCCCCTTTCTGGGGTTTCCTTAGCGTTAACTCAACCCGATTACGACCTTTTTAATTTTTTTCACACTTAAACCCCCCGCCTCTAATTAAACCGGTATTAATAAGGATTTTCGTGAATGAAATTTTTTAATAACAATAAACATTGTTCTTGAACCCTTTTGTCTATCTAAACAAAGAGGGGAAAAAACTAAGATCTGATATAGGTTGAGAGGAAATTGAATTCAGGTGTGACCTGCGGACAGGTTTGTTTCTGGATAGGAAGGCAAAGTGTAAAGTAGATTATAAATCAATTTACCTTCTAAACCCTCTCGAAGGTTCGGTAGGGGGGAAAAAATGAAAGAGATGTAAATTCGAAATCCCCCGGACCTTTCGGTATTTGGATCCTCCCCATTCTTTTTTTAAACTCTCCTAAAAAATCGTGCTTGGGAATAGTAATCGAAATAAAATATTTACTTAATTCTCTAACTTTTTCCTAAAGGAGGTATCATTTTTAAACATTTTCAACGCCAAAATTTTAGAGCCCGTCTCACTGTAGTGAAAAAAGAAAAAAAGCTCTTGGTGTTTGGAGGCCCATGGGCAGGGCCCACCGGGCGCATCCACTAGACCGGACTTTTTTTTTTTTTCTCCAAATATCCCCCAAAAATTTAGTTTTTCTTCTCTTTCTGAACATATTTTAACGCTATTTTTCATCAAAAACCTTAAAATCGACATTATAAGAGCCAATTTTTCTTTAAAAACCCTCAAAATCAAAGTTTTAAGAGCCTTTTTTCGTCAAAAACCTTAAAATTGACATTTTAAGAGCGAATTTTTCTTCAAAATCAACATTTGTAAAGCTTAATTTTCGTCTAAAAACCTCAAAATCAAAGTTTTAAGAGACATTTTTCGTCAGAAACCTCAAAATCAAAGTTTCAAGAGCCCAATTTTCGTCCATAAACCTCAAAATCAAAGTTTTAAAAGCCTTTTTTCGTCGAAAATCTCAAAATCAAGGTTTTAAGAGCCAAATTTTCTTCAAAAACCTCAAAATCAACATTTGCAAAGCCTAATTTTCGTCCAAAAACCTCAAAATCAAAGGTTTAAGAGCCAAATTTTCGTCAAAAACCTCGACGAAAAATTAACTCTTAAAACCTCGATTTCTTCTCGAATAGCCCAGGCTCCTGTAAAATGTTTCAGTACCTCGAATTTTTTGCTCTTTCAGTTTTTTTTTTTTGCTCCTATTTTAGTAAAAAAAAAAAATTGCCCCTCACCGGCCCTCGAGGGCAGCGGCCCACCATATTTTTATATATTTTTATTATATTTTAAGATATTATAGGTCTTTTTTGCTTCCATCGCACCGACCGCAATAGCCTCTATTCCTTTGGAAATCAGGTTTATTAAAAAAAAAAAAAAAAGAAAAAAGACTGTTCTTACCTTTCTGTACATCTGTAGTCGATGTAGACTAGAGGTCGGCACATGTTTCATCTTGTTTCTCGTGGAAAGGATTATCTTGCTTTCAGACTCGAGGAAAAAGCGTGACAGGATCTGTAAGAATCCCTTAAAGTCCAAAAGCACGTATTGAACTTATCGCGATTCCTCCCTTTTTATCAAATCTAATCACGTACGATATTGTTTTTAGTCTTAATTTTGGACGTTTTATTTATTTAAAAGGTTTTTCGGTTCCAAGTGTTCCAATAAGAACTTTTAATATGCATAAAGGTAGCTCGCATCGATAGCTATCATCGATTAGACCATCTAATGATAGACTGGATTGAGTTCAAGCTGCTAAGTCCGTGACAATCCCACTAGCAATCCATAATTTATACAACTGGTGCATTTGATGCTCTCAATTGGGTATTATTACGTTAATAAATGTCAATCCCTTTGCCATATCGAGGTGTTAATATTACAACTGACTTATATAATCATATACATTATCAAAAGAACAATTTCGATCTAAGAACACGGTAGCGTACCGCCCCGTCTTGCAAAACCCTGTAATTTCACGAATGGTACTAAGTTTTGAATTTTCTATACTTTCTCACAGATCCTTTTTTGTTAGTGCAATAAATAATATCAAAAATGTTTAATTTTCGTTTAATAATCCTGTAAGTCGGGCTCATCCTTGTTTCAGATTAATGAGACAAGTGCATTAGATCTTCCTGAATTCCAAGGGTACAAGTTGGAAGTTAACAGTATTAGTCTATAAATCTACATAATCCTAACTTGTCTTGGATCTAGAATGCGTCCTTTGGGGGTGGTTCCACTTGTGAACTTAGACGTTGATGGTTGACGACAATTTAAAAACAAAGTTTTAATTAAAAAGTCTCATGTGCTCGAAGGAAAAAAAAAAGAAGAAAAGGAGAAAAAAACAAAGAAAAAGTTTCGTCAAATAATTATTCTTCTTGATAAAATAAGAGAATTTTCTTAATTGCACTGAAAGTTTTTTTTAATTCTAAAGTTTATTTTTTCTTCCCTAATGTATGGCATTGTTTAATTTTTTCTTGGAATTTAAAACTTAAAAGTTGAGATGTGGCGAAGGATTCGCAGAGGGGGAACCAAATTATTGCATCTTGGGACCTTAATGAAGTTCCTCCCTCCCTTAACACTATCAGGCCTCGAAATAGGTTTCGGACATTTCCAATTTTACGCTAACCTAAAACCGTTCCTCGTCCCTTCATTTTTAAATTTTTTTTTTTATTATAAAGAGCTTGAATCGGTTTTCATGTCCTTTTTTTTCCATCATATACAACGTCTGGTGATTTAAAATTTTTTAGAGGTTTTTTTTTTCCATTGAAGAAAGGGAAAAAACCCAAAGCATGAAAAAAATAAATAAATTGTTTTGTATGGAACCTGAATTTTAAAAAAGTTTGTAACTAGAAAAGGAAATTAAATTATTCAATTAAGCTACCTAAAAAGGCATTTAATTCCTCGATTTATTCATGAGATCCGGGTGGGAAACTAAACATTGGACGTATTTAAATGTCTTATTAGAATACGCTTCGGTCGAAAAAACCGTTTGAACAGTTTAAGTTTAAAGGAGGAAAACTTTTTTATATTCTACCTATTTTTCTTTTTGGAAGGTGTTAAACCTTGCGAAAGGATAAAAATAAATAAATGAAATTCCGTGGGAATCGAAAACTGCGAAGTTCATACTTTCGAGCCACCTCCCTTTTTTAATACCCGACGCCGGATACCAAACCACGGATTTCCCCTGACATAGCTTACACCTAGCAGGTACCTGCTCTTTTTTTTTTTTTAAATTAAGCTCAACTCCACCCAACCCTGATAAACCCTTTTCTATCCTCTATATTACTTTTTAGGCATTTTCTTTTTTAAAAATTTAAAAAGGTCTGGTCTAGTTATTGGATATGAACCCCCAGAACTCGAACTTCCTCGAAAAGTGGAATCTCTACAGACCCCTCTAAGACCCTACCTTGCATATGGTGAAAATTTGTTAAAGATAGGAAACTTAGGGTGAGATAATGGTGTTTTGGCCAACATAACATACAAACATTAATAAATTGTGCAATAGACCTACAGAATATAAATTTTTTTGCCTGATTCCAAGATAGTATGTTGAAGAGTATTCCGATAATTCTTTTTCTTTTTTGTGACGGAAGTCTGATAAATACCAGGGGTCGTTTTGACCCTATGGGGTCTCCTTGACCCCTTCCCAAAATCGTAGGTTCTTTTTGAAAAAATTAACAATCAAACCAATTTTTAACCCAGTAATCGACGCAAATAATTGATTACACTATTAAAACAGTGACTTTGGTATGTATTGGTAAATATGTAATATTAAAAAATTATGAATATTTACATAGGTCCGTAAAAATTGAAAAAGTTATAAATAATTTAGAGCAATTAAAAAAAAAAAAATTTTTATTTGAGAAAATGGTCAACATCAGCGTATTTATTTTGTAACTCCTAATTAAGTTTAATAGACTATCTAAATTTAATTATTTTTTATAGCCCACAATATTAGCACAAGTTGGAACATTAAAATACGTTAAAGGCGCTGAGTCGTACGTTTCTGGAAGACACGCACGCTTTACGGGTTTAGTCTAGTTAGGTGAACGTTCCTTGTTTCTCATCAGATAAACGGTCTTTAATTTTAATTAAATCCTATTTTAGTTTCTTTATGGTGCTTAACGCTTTATCGTTTTCTGCTGGTCGAAATAAAACGGAATTGTTTATAGTCAAATATGGGACAATAGCGTGATTATTCCCAATTGAGTCGCAGGTGCCTTAATTTTGAATAGCCGTCTATTTGCCACTCGTGGCATTCGCACTTTGGCCAAGACGATGCAAATTGAATATTAACCCGAGGTCCGTGTGATATTCCGTATTGTCCGAAAACACGCCAAGTAATATTAAAGAAGGCGGCGGTAACGTTTTATTCTCGGCGGAAATTGCAGTCTTTTGATGTTAAAAAACTGTAATGTTGCTCCAACTCAAATATTTTAGCGGATTTTGGCTTGATTGAATTTAAAAAAAGGCTTTTTGTTTCGAAAAACGTCCCGAAATGCCTTTTTATTGATTATACCCCTTTTAATCTAGTTTAGTTCGTACTAGTAAGAGTTTGAGTAAATGAAAAACATACAAGTCGGTTCTAATCTCGTATTGTTGACACACCCTAAACCACATTAGAGAAGGAGACTGCAAACATATAAACCTTTAACGATTCGTGATACAATGTAGCCCAGTTTAAACATTTTCTTTTTTTATCTACTTCTAAATAAAACATGTTTTATAACGAGATTATTTTGTTTATAAAAATCACAGACTTAAAAGAATGTTCAAAATTGAAAAACTTTGAAAACTTTTTCATAGCGGACATAAAAACCGGAAAATGATAAGGTGATCGAATTAAAAAAGTTTAGATAAAATGAGCCACACCTGTTGCCTCCACATATTCTTAAGAACACTTTCGTGTCTCCTTTTTTAAATTTTCAAATGTTAAAACGGGTAAGGACTTGAATAATTGAGCGATCACGTGGTAAAACCTGAGTGTGTGCACACGCGCGTCAATGTTTGCCCCGCGGGAAACATGAAACGTAGGCAAATAGGGCCCAAACTGAGGGTTAGTATTTGTTCAAAGTAGGGAAAAGAAGAAAAAACTCTTCACTTTTTTTGAGGGCTTTAAAATAATTTAAACAGAATTATTGTTATAAAACAATCAGAGTTTTTATAAGGATATCATACGGGTTAAAGAGAAAAGCTAATCGGAATATCATGTTTTATTCTGTAAACCCTTTTAATAATTCACAGGGCCCTTCCTCTCTCCATTGCTCCCAACCCTTCAAGTCTGTCTCGTTCATTTTTCTGTTTGGATGATCCCAACGTTAAATCTACTAGCGGGTATGAATATTTAAATGTCATCCTCAAAGAAGCCTCTTTTTACATATTTACTTTTGTCTGTAGGCGACATTTTTAATATTCATTTATTTTTAAAAATTAAATGAGAATTCGGGGCTCTACAGATCTCTGCACCTAATACACCTTCCCGAAACACCCCACCATCCCTCCAGATGTTCAAAAATTATCGATCTGTATTTCGCAAAATGCATAAAACGCTTCAGTCTCGATTTTTCTTGTAAACTCTTCAAATAATTTACTTTGATTAAGTTAAAATCGAAAGAAAAAAAGTCGATTTTTGAAGAGAAAAAAAGGTTGAGATTCGTGTCTTTAAGGTATATTGTGTGCGTGAGTGGAAGTAGGTTAGAAGGGTCTTGAGTCGGCGATTGGCTATTTGGCAGATAGAAGGAGTAGAAATCCTCAGTCTTCAAGCTTTGTAATCTTCTTTTCAAGACCTTTCCATTCATCATGCATCTCGACCCTTCCTTTTCTTTTCTTTATGTTCCAGACGTTTTTCATGATAAAATCATTTTATTTAATTTAAACAAAGGAAATAATTAAAACCTTAGTTCAATCCTTAGTTTAAATTTAATGATAACAAAAAAAAAAGGTTTTAAAAAAAGAGAAATAAACTTGAGTTGTCTTTTCCAAGTACCTTCCAATCAAGGTCCCCTTCATTCTCTAGGGCAAACAAAACTTCACCTTAGTTAATGAACTATTTCTTATCATTCTCTTATTATTAAAACTCCCAGTTTATCCTATTTTAGATGCCCTTTTGTAAAAGAATTTTAAAAATTCTCATCGGAGAAATATTAATTAGCAAAAAAATAAAAGTTTGAAGATATTTTTTTTCTCGTCCCTTAAATAAACCAATTAAGACTTTTTTTTTATGATGGGGCAGCGGTAAAGTTGTAAGGAAAGAGTACTCGAATTGATTTAAAAATTATGCCAATTAGGATGTTTGTTAATTTGGGTTTTTATCGTATAAAAAGAAGTATAAAATATCAAGCAGATTTTCGTGTCGGACACTTTGAAGGGTATAAATTGCATTGAGAAGTAAATGGATGTTAGACACAATGCAAAAGAGGCTTTTTACTCTTTCCATCCGCCACCTTTTTTCTTAATATAGGAGTTGATGGACAGAAAGAATTTCACGCTCGATTTAAAAAAAGGAATCGTATAAATTTCGTGAGATTTTTCTCAGAAGACTTTTAGTTCTTTTTTTACTTTCTTTGTTTTAACTTGTTATTTTTTGTTAAATTTCAAGAAGCCTCGCCTAACTCCCCTGGGGATGGAACCGAAAGTTTTCCATTGCAGCTTATCGATTTTTATATATGGATCAATAAAAAGCGTTTAACAGTAATTCATCGTTTAGTGATAAAAATGTGGGGGAACTATCTGATTCGTGTTTGGGTACTTAAGCGTGATAAGGGTTTAAATGTATCTGAAAGCTTTTATATCTGGTATCGTCCGCAATATTTCGTGATTCTTGGGTCTCTGTACGCATTTTCCGCGTGGGCCATCTGTCACGTCGGCCGGCGTTAATTAAAAACGCGAAACGGCCTCCCCCCGCTTTAAAATACGCGATCTTTCCGAGTTTTCCTCGCAAATGAATAAACAACGGCGCAGGGACGTTCCGGGGAGTGTTATTAAATATGAGAATTATGTAAAATTTATGCAAGATACACATGTTGGCAATTAAGCTCACAAATTAGAAGCGGTGAAGCATTTCGAGGTCTGATTATGTATGAGAATGTAAGTATAAACAATAAATTCACTGTAAATGAGAAAGGTAAACAAGCAAAAACCCTCGCCTGTGATAAACATTCGGGTTTCTATGCTTTTCTATGTTCTAAAAAGTCACCCCTGCTTAGAACAAAAAAATCACTAATATTGCTTTAGAATTTCCCTTTGAGGCGTTAGAGATAATAGAGAGTTTCATCTACCGGGTAGCTCACCCCAGACCCTCCTCGTAAACTGGATAGAGCTACCCGCCTACCGTAGAGGTCTACCTTGGCAGACCGAAAACGCCTAGTTGAATCTCTCTAATAAAATGTTATTAAAAGGGCTCCTTGAGTTCTCCGTAATCAGAGGTTTGTCCTTTGGTCAAACATTGCCATGATTGTAACAAAATGAGCTTTCCCAGGATATCATTTAGTTCTAAATATAGGACCTCTCGGTAGAAAAGGATTGACGTCCGAAACCCCGAGGGTATCACATAATTGAAATTCCATATAAAACATAGGAACGCGGTGATTGCGTTTTATCGTTCAAATACTCAGTCGTAGACAAAATGTTTAAAAAAAAAAAAGACATTTCCTCGCATATACATATTTTATTATTTTCCTACAAGTGATAAAAATACGATAACGTGTTAAGGTCAAAGGGGCGGAGTCAAGGAGAAACTCGAGTTAATATACGAGGGCGGACTCCGGTGACAGTATATCAAAGTACGCCATGTAAATAACATAGTGAGAGGAGGGGAAAAAAAAGAGGGAAAAACGGAAGACATAAGGGAGGGAGGTTAAAAACTGCAGGAGGGTGAGTTTTTTTAGGGGTTTCCCCTTTTCTCTTTCGGAATAGCGCATAAATCCGGGTAAGTCTACCCCAGGGAACGGTTTTGTCGGGGACAAGTGATTCCTGGAGCTCGCTAATCCCATCCAAGGGTCTACATCACACTTTCTTTCGACCCGCCTCGCTCATAGGATATTCAATCATTTCAACCATGGTGATTTACCCCTTACGAGATATTTTTATCAATCCCAAAAATATTTTATAAACAATTTTTTATTGAGATAACTCTAATAGGACGAAAAAATTTTTTAGGCTAAATAAACATTCCTACATGATCTGGATAAATTGAAAACCAAAAAAACTATGGAAAAAATGCAATGGGTAGTTTTTCTCTCCTATTCTTTTATTTGATTTTTAAAAATAAAATAAAATTCAAGGAATAATAATGGATATTTGTATTGATTGCATATTTGTATTGTTTGATTAAATTTTAATTACATATTATGTAATTCCTCGGTAATCATGTATAGAATGAGTGAACGTATGAGAAACATCATTAATTAATGTTAACAATGTTAATAAAAAATTAAGACACGGTGCTGAGGCAAATATTCCACATAATGCAGTACATAATAATTTATTATGAAATAATTAATAGGGCATAAAAGTTTGTGGAAATTGATATAATTCGACATAATGCGGTCTACTATAAAAAGGTATGTTTATAAAACATTAAAGTTCATTATAATGCAGTTCATCATAATCTAGAGGTATCAAAAGAGCAGACGTAATATCCTTGCCAGTAGGAATGAAATTTGACAGTTTAGCATTATGCAGACATCTGACAAGAGCTAGGGAAAGCCAAAGAGCCATGTGTAGCACGTTTGATAATTATATAGAGATATGATAAGGTCTTCCTGTCTTATTTATGTTCTAATTCATAATGCCATAATGACGAACTCCCAAGTTTTATTTCTACATCATATGTACATACTTAGTTTCATTCCTAAGGGTAATGTGCTCTTAGGCTGGCCTATTAGTGTGTGGTGAACGAATAAGTTTTATAAAATTAAGTTTTTTCGATGTTACTCTTTGTAGTGAACTGTATTACAATATTTCACATTGCAACATTTTTTATGTTCTATGCAGAATTCTATTAAGTCGAACGGTTTTTTTAATGTTTACAGGTTAAAAACTATTTTCCCTAGATAAGTTTACGGTGAATTGCAGATTTCTTTTTTATGTCAAAGTTACAATTTCTGCGATTTTTATTAGTGAGGAGAAACACTGCGGTAGTTCCCACACCGCAGTTCTTTTAAGAGTGCGACTCTTTCGTTGTACCCATTAAAGAAATAAAATTTGGGATTCGCCATCGGAGCGAAACCTTTTAAAACTCCGAGTGTCTAATTTTCTCCAACTAGAAGCGTATGAAGGCTATTTTAAGCCGTAAACCACAGTAGATGTTTCCGCCGTAAAAGTAGCGAAAGGGAGGAGACCACCTCGCGACTTAATTAAAGAATCCGGCACCGCTCGTAAAAGTTTACCACCGGTCCCTTTAGAATAAGTGGGCCGAGGGTGGTGAACCAGGGTCCCGGAAAACTCCCCCGCGTCCGATTCCCCGACCCCCTTTCTTCAGTGACGACTGTTCAATTCTATACCTTTTATAGTGCCCGCAGAATAGAGAGGGTCGAGAATCCGAGAGCGCCTTCATTACGTCTGATTTGGTTTTCCCGTTTTATCAAAACTGTTTTACTTCCGCTCCGCCAGTTTTATACAACTTCGTTAATGAAAAGTTTAAAATAAACCATTCCAGAAGTATAAATAATGAGTAGACTTTAAGTTTATTAAACTTTAAAATGCCTCAGAATCCCAGAAATTTAAAAAAAAAATTGTTTATTAAAAAGTTTAAGCCATAAAAGATAATTCTCTTTGAAACTTTGCATTCAACCAATCAAGTTTTATTACTTCTTCTGACATGTTTGCTCCTCCGGCGTAAAGCTGGTAAACTTGCGGTTATTATGTTACATCGAACTTGGATAATTTGATTCATGCACGAGTCAGGTGTAGGAGCTGCTTAACGAAGGGGGACCAGTTAAACTGACGAGTACTTTGGTAATTTGATGTTATTTCCCTTCGTTTGGGCGAATATTAGGGTAGACAAATTTCAAAAGGGACTCGTCTCTCAAAACATTTTGAGGCGATAACTTAGTGCGATTTTGTACTTGGAGGCGTTCCTTTACCGCAAAGGCGTACTATCAAAATGGTGAAAGTTTCAAGAGCTAGACGTGCTACGTTAGTTCCACTCAATCGACCAAGTTACAGTGTAATACAAACTTGTGACTATTCTACGGTTAAGAAACGTTTTCAACTTGGCTAACGAAGAAAACCGGAAGGGTCAAAAAAAGACACAAAAGTGCTATTTCTTTATTTAAAACGTATACAAAATATGGTATTGTAAGAAAGATTCCGAGTCTTAATATTATGAAGAACATTATGCGTCCCTTATAGGTATAATATATTATAGTGAACTACGTCAGCCAACAAATCATAACAATTTATCATACCCTGACCTATTTTAGAGCGTTGTTTTATGTAGAAAAACTTGGTAAATTGGAGAATCTCGGTTCGAAGGATATATTAGGATAGGTTTTTTCCTGTTGAGAAGGGACTTGAGGTAGATTGGCGTGGTGTAAGGGGAGAGAATTGATACGTGTTGGGTGTGTTGATGACCTGTGGGTTTTTGCTGGGCTCGACTGGGGAAGGGGTCGAGAGGTAAATGAGGTCTGAAGAACCCCAACGGTTCCGTGCTCCCTCCTGAACGGGCAAGGCATTTATCAACGGGCTTTTCAACATTAGCCGACGACAAGGGGAATCAAAATTCCGACCGCCCTTTTTCAACACCTTCAAATTAAACAATTTTTCTTTATTTAAAAAACGGACATATTGGTCATTTACTTTGATTGATTACCTTTCCCCCTTTCAATTTTCTTACCCATTTTCCTCCATGGGTTTATTTCCGCTTTGATTTTTTTCCCCTCTCATTCACATCAAAGGGGCAAATGGAAAGAGTCTAAAGGTTAACGAGAATATTTCCGAATAGATCTAAAGTGGAAAAAAAAACCTTTTGATTAAAAAGGAAAAAAATCCATAGCATGGTTATTAAAAGATTTTGATTAACTGTTGTCTTTATGGATTTTTTCTTCTTTTACAGGAGCCACAGCACTGCAGAGGTTCGACAAACAGCCTTCATATTCAGAAGTCAATCCAGGAGAGGATATAAAATTAGACTGCAAAATTTTTAACAAAAGGGGTAGCTGCTCATGGCAGAAAGACAATAAGGTAAAACAATTTTATAAATAATTAAACGATAGTTCCTTATTTAAAACAAAACGATATTTTTCATTGAATTTGTCATTTGCGAAATTTCGGTCACACTTTATCGTCATGGGGTGGAAAAAAAAAGATAAATGGACCGATAAATCAATTGAATAATGGATAGGTGAAATTCATAACTGGTTTAGGTCCTCCAGCCCATCGGACGCACACACGCGATATCATACTTAGACATATTAGGCTCATTATTACCCGTATCATTCGATAAACCTCCCCTTGAAAAATTCCCTCGAGCGAAAAATTGATTTTGTGAATACGTTCTCATATAATGCAGAATTGGCTGAAATTATGTATTATGTGCCTATTTAGTATTCTCTATTGTTTAACAATATTGTTGATAAATACACAACACAGGGGATATTGATAAGCAAAATTTGATTATGAGTGGACCCTCATCTAGGAAATTGCATTACGTGTTCTCAGCTCCCTTTGGATCGATTGGCTTAAAATTAGCTGGGCATTTAGTCCGTTAGCTCTGACTTTCCGAACTAACCTTGGAAACCGTCGAGTGCTGTTTGATGATCGTTTTCTATTTAAAATGTTGATGGTACCTCTTTAAAGGGTCGCCTCTTCAACCTCGGATGTACTTGAGAAAAAAAAAATCTCAAATCAATCTTCCATTCTATACACACTAAAGTTCTGTTGACCTTTTATATCTTACATGGGCTCAGACCTTCGCAACCTTTTCATTTTGCTCTGGAGTGGAGGTAGATAATCGAAAACGGACATGCCAATTAGCTTTTTCACCAAGGAGTCATTTTTAGATTTTAAGTGTTACATTTGAGTTTTCGTTTTGTTGTAACTTTTGGACGAATCAATATCACATTTATAGTTTCCAGGACCTAGAACAATGGCTAATTGTTGCTGTATAAACCACAATATCCTTTGGGAATGGGCTTTCAATTAACCGCGCTATAGTATGAATTCGATCTCTCAACACCAGAAACCCTGCTTAATCGACCACAAATTCTCACCGATTTCACCACCGAAATAAAAAAAAAAAATAGTTTAAAATAAATAAAAATTAGTTATTTTACTTTCATGTTTTTGATAAGTCAGTCAGAAGTAAAAACGTGTTGATTTTGAGCTTAATGAAAAAAATTAACAGGATTGAAAACAAGGAATTCTATTTGATTTAACAACAATGCAACATTTACACGATTTCCGACGCGGCCCCAATCAGGGATTTGAATTTCTTAGATTGTTATGATACGTTGTGATTTTAGTTGATTAATTTACTTCAAAGGATGTGCATGGCGTCAAATCAACTATAGAACAATAAGCGTCAATCAAATATTTGCTCGGATAAACATTGACGTCAGTTGATAACTGGATGTTTGGATTTCTGAACAACAATGTGTTTTATTTAAAATTAGAATTAGATTAGGGTCAAAAACTTGTAACTGGAATACAAAAGTGATTTATTAAGTAGCCACCGGATGGAATTATGTCGGGCAATTAGGTACTTATTAATTGCTTCATAATCTGGAGGCTCATTAATCACGACTGGGGCTTATAGATCGAAAAGAGCGTGTGTGAAGTGTTCCGTCATCGTGTACGTCTTTTTAATCCCTCGAGGTGTAGCTATCTTAATTAGGGCGGGTTGGGTATAATGTCCGAGGGCGTACGCTGAATAGAAATGAGAAAGGAAGGTAAGCTCTCTTCATTACCCTTTTCAAGCTGACGCCCGCCTTCATTGGCTACTTGTAAATCCGGACCGTCTTTTATTAAAAGCGCCCCAGGTGACAGGGAACGATTTAAAACCCGAGGAAAACTTAACTCTAATACACTTTAACTCAAATTTGACTTAACACGTTTAAAATTAAGATTTTAAACCAGTTACGAAATCTTGAAAATACACTTTAAACAAGAGCTACCTCGTGCGACCTATTTTAATATATTCACGTAAAACTCGGGGCTAGAAAAGTCATTTAAGAATCCGAGCGGGGAAAAGCAAATTATTGTCGTTCTCCCTGCAGAGGAAAAACTAATATCTAGGGGCCGGAAGGGGTAAGAGATGGAAACTTTTCTAATACACCTATCCCACGGAAAAACCATGAATTTGCGTGTTGGATTATTCAGTAAAATAGCTTCCGGTTATTTACTTCGGAATAATATGCCTACTTTACTTTGTTCTACCTCGAAACTCAAACTTTTAATAAATCGAAATTATCGTTCCCTATTATTAATTTAATATAATTACTTATTTCATGGCATAGTAGTAGCTTTGATTGATGACATAAATAAGTGAGAAAAAAATTCAGGGCTCCATATAGCTTTCCACAAGCCCCGAATACTCCCCAATATGCCCCACCTCCCATTACCCCCCTCCCCCCTTATATGTTATCGTTTTAAACGTTTTGATGTAATTTTGTTGTTTATTGGATTTAGAGGTTTAATTCCAGTTGGCTCTCCTCTCTATAGTATAGTTCTCTCACTACAAAATGCTAACATTTAACAGGCTGAAAAAGCATTCTGCTTTCCTAGAATCGTCCCAAAAGACCCATTCATTCTTCCACCTTCATCACTTTGTTTGGCAATTCGATTTGAACTTTCCTATTGTATTGGCCTCCCAGCAATTTAAACTAAAAACAGGGTAGGGTAGGGTGGGGGAGGTGCAGGGCGAGTCGAGGAGGTGATGGGTGAGTGGGGCTAAGGTGACTGAAGAGTCAGGAAGGTGATCGGAGAATGGGGGAGATGATGGGAGAGTGGGGGAGGTGATAGGAGATTGGGGAAAGAGATGAATGGTGTGTATTGCCCAAAGTTTTTGAGAAAGTTCTAGTTATGGCCTATGGGATTCCTCCTATACCACATATTTTTCAATTTTCTAACTCTTAAATAATTTGACTCCTTCAGAGACTGACCCACCCACTTCGATATGCAACCGCAAGTGCCTCCTTACACTTAATCCGGGTTTAACGTTGCTCAAAGGCCAAAGCTGACCAGAGATACCATCGTCTTTATTGCATTGGTATTTGCTTGATTTGAACTCTTGATCTACTAAAAGTTATTAATAATTTCAAAGTTAATTTGTTATTTACCATCATGCCCTTGCGAACTTTATAATGTTTACTCAATTACACATTTTAAAAAAATCTCGTTAAAATTATTATGGCCAATTACGTGGACAAGTTGGTGGAAGAAATTGAAAGCCTAATAAGGTTACATCTTTTTTTAATAATTCATAATTGTAAAGGGTTTTTAGAATTGTTACAACGTATTTAACAATCAAAAAATTACAAAAGTTAATTGCCTACCTAACCTGTTGAATTCGGTCTGGTTTAATTCACCTATCTAATTTCCTACACAGGCACCCTAGTCCATTAATTAACACTGTAATGGAAGCTTTTATTGCTTTTATTTCTCCGTAACTGAAAAGTAAAGGATTCCCTAATGAAAATTTTCGTTTTCCTTTATTTTTAAATTAGCAAGTTTATATCCTCGGAAAGGGGACGAAAACGAGTTTTTCATCAGTCCGAAAAAGAACAGAGAGACGATATTGTTATCTTTGCTCGAAGAGGGGCCCCGCGTGAGAAAGTTGCCGGAGGTGAACATCTGTGGTACAAGCCGTGGAGCTGATTAGACTCCACTGATAGCCACCCTCTTTCTAACTCCGAAAAGAAATATGTTCCTAATTCCCACCCCGTAGACCAGATAACGCCCCTTTTTTTAACGAGACCAAATTACGTTCTGCAACCGCAATGGGACATCGCATTTGAAAAGTGATCTATATTTTAAGGATATTTTAAAGATATTAGGGAGTACCCCTTTCGAACCCGCGTCATTCTGTTTACTAGACCAATTCCTCAGTGAATGGAGAGAAATTGGGATGGATGTCTCTAAGCATTAATCTCAACCGCTCCTGGCTCCATTTTTCAAATATTCTATTCGACTCCTTATTTGAATAATCCCACTCTTTACGTTAATTAACGACTAGTTCATTGAATTGCCTCTATTTTAACATTTTGTTATTTACGCATATTATGTAACCTTATTTTTACTATCCTGACAGTGAAACCTTCCTAACAATTTAAAGGATATTTCAAAGATATTGGGGCGCAATTAGTCCCTTCCCTAATTCAATAATTTATATATTTTTGATACGTTTGAATTCTTTAAGAAGATGAAGTTGCTAATATTACGATGAAATTGAATATTAATATCAATATCCTTTGATTTCTCTCCCTTTCAAAGGGAAATCTTGAGCAACAACCGTATTCTAGGAATCCCTCGAGATTGATATAATACCAATATAAACTTGAAGCCGAATATTTTAACTTGAATAAATAAGTTTTTGAATGGGAAGAAAATGGTGAAAAGAGTCTGAGCGATCGGGCGGAACGGTTTTTCGCGAGATATAAGTTGTTTATTGATGGAATCCCCTCCGGAATTGATTGATGTCGCCTGAGTCAAAGGAAATGGGCCGTGAGGAGTCTCCTTTCGCACACGTCATTTAGTGCGTTGTCAATTTTTCTTTTTATCTTTTCGGTTGCGTTCTTTCCCATCTCGAGCGTTTTGCTCTTTGGACCGACAAAGCCTTTCAACCCCGTCGCCCATCAAAGCGGAAAAAATGAATGGAATATTCGATATAAAAAAATTAATTTTTTATCACGATTAAATGGAAAGTCTTTTTGTTTTTTTTAATAAAGTGTGAGACTTCAGAAAATCTTGATTTTACACCTATAACACACGAGGGTGATTTCACGTCAGTCAATATTGACATCCGTAATAAAGTATATGAGAAAAGATGAAGAAAAAGGTGATAGGAAAGTTCCCTTCTCGTATGCCATTGGCTTCAAACCTTTAAGAAAAGACTTCTTATTTAACAATCATATCAAACCATTCATATTACATTACAAACCAGTTTAAATGTTAAAAAAAAACACAAATAGTTCTAATCACTTATGCAGTAATGCACCAGCAATAAAACCGTTTTGTTTATTCTAACGCTTTTGAAACTTTAATCATCAAGCAAAGCCGGGTTTTAGCCTAATTGAACCAGTGCCAAGTTCTCGTTAGCGTAGAGTAACACTAAAACAGACTGTTATTTTTTACTGCTCCTATTATCCTACTTCTAAACATCAACATAAAATTTATAATAATTTTAGGATATTTTTCAACAACTTTAAAATGATGAATAGGCTTAATGAATCAGGTTTAATGAGACTCGTGTTTATGATGGGAGCATAAAACTGTATTATGCGTAGACAGCGAGTGTAATTAAAATGTAAACAACGTGTAAATAGGGAGGCAGCGACCTGGTAAAGTCCTTGAGATTTATTTAGCCCACTAATTGCCGGTCGACTTAAGCCCCTCGCGGAGTATTATGAATAGAGGCTAACAAGCCAAGTATAAGTCTGATATAGGGATAAGTACACTTAATACCCTCCGCATTATGCGGTTAATGAATTTCTATATATAAAATTAATTCCTTGTTTTTGTTTTCAGCCCGTCGGCATTTATGTGAAGAAGTACGAATGGTCTGGAAGCCAAGAGGCGGGCGACTGCAGCCTTTGGGTGAGGGCTTCCACACTCGAATTCGACGACGGCGAATGGGAATGTCAGGTGACGGCATCGGATTTCACGACGCAAGACGCCCTCACTTCAACCCCCGTCCGTTTAGTAGTTAGAGGTAAGAAAAATTTCATTAAAAAATGAGAATCCAGACATTCCTTTCAAGTTTTCAATTAAAGTAAAAAAAATCCCAAATCGAAATTCCGATCAAATTAGTTTTCTTTTTCACGCATTTAAATCCTTCTTTCCTCCCTTTTCATGATACTTTTTATTGAAACCTAATATTCCTTATTGATGTCTGTCATATAAATTGGCATTTTTCATCTTATTTTTTTCCCTCTCTTTTTGAAAAGATATTAACTCATGACCCTTCTGTACTTCTTTTGTGATTAGGGCATCTTTTGCGCTTGAAGGATTTCACCTCGACGAAATCTCTCTTCTCTTTTTATCGCGGTAATTGAAATTCTTTTTCGCATCAGACTCTTGGAATCTTCAAATTAAGAAACGATCGTATTTGTCCTCCTCTCGTTTCTGGACCCTTTTTTTGCACTTGTAAGGAAATCAAATCTTATATAAAAATTCTTACAATGTTCCTGGACCTTTTTCCTTTTAAAATTCTGTTCTTAGGATCACTCATTTAGTAAAAAGCGGATTTATTGACCTGAAAATTTAAACAGGTGTCATTTTTTGAGTGAAAAATTGATAAAGATTTCAAATAAAAAGTTTTCATTGTCGTATATAGGAAGTATCAAAGTTTTACCACTCGGGCGGCCTTCATGCTAGGGGCCGTTAGCTCTTTGGAGGAAACTCGTAGGCTAAAGATACTGAAGGGGGAGGGTCGGGGTTGAAAAAGGGGTATGAGAGTAGCGTGCTTCCCTTTAGAAACTTCCTTTAAAGGACAACTCCCCTCCCGCGACGTCAGCTTCTTGTGGTAGATAATAATGTTTTATAGCACTTTGAAGCCTACGATCCGCGTTTATTATAAACCAAACAAGCTGTTGCCTTCTAAAACTCGGAGTCATTAATGCTAAACAAATTTCTTTCCTAAATTAAGTGACTTAACCGCTTCATTTTTAGGGGAAAAATTATCGCATGAAAAACGGGCTAAAAAGTTATTTAGTGCGAAGTCGGCAGATGGGCGTATATTGGTGGCAGCGGTAAAGGGAAGAGGGGCGTTTAGTAGGTCCGGGGGGAAAATAAATCAAGGTTGTTCCACATAATTAGTCCTATCTGGTGGGAAAAATACTGGGTGTACTGTTACGTGGTTGGGAACGATCTATCAGCCGAGTCTGGCCGAATGGGGGGGCAGGGGTGGAGGTCCAGTGCTGATTACACGAAGCTCTCAGCGAATCGTACCAAACATGCTAATTCCACACTCGGATAAAACGTATTTATTTACTTATGTGGCAATTTAATTAAAAATAAATCAGTAGCTAGGTATAACCCTTTTAAGTATGTTTACATGAACGTTCGTTTAGTAAAACAAAATTAGAATTTATAGTTAAAAAAAAAAAATCTCCTTTATTGAGGAAAATTTCCAGAGTGGACACGCAACTGCCTAAAAGCCTATCCGAAATATTAAGCGCTTTTCCACCCATGTCCATAAATAAGGCGGTCACAAAACGCCGGCTTATCATGCTAAACATGTTTTATTGCCTTCTAGAATATTGGAGGGTGATTTTTCGTTGGTTGTAAAGGGATCAGAGTTGAGCTAATTCTTTGAGTGATGCTCAATCTAGTTTGAAACGGTTCGGGATTGGCCAGTTCGTGAGGTTTAGAAGGGAGCCGAAATAGGGTCGCAGTTGTGGTCAGGGCCAATAAACTATAACTTAAGGATTACTATCAGCTTTAAGGGTAGGATACAAGGCTTTAGGTTAGACTAATATCTACGGTTAACTTAAATCTACCTCCGCCCCTCCCTCAAGCTACTTTCCCATTATATACTAGCCCGATTGTTGTTTGTTCGACTAAATTTCCCTAGCCGAGTGTAAACAATTAATCCGTCCCGCAAACTCCAACTTCTCACTTGAAACAAACAAGGCTAAAGTCGTCGAGGGTAGAGCGGGGAAGGATTTGGATTGATTCTGTCTCTTCTGAATCATTAATTAGTCTCCGGATTTTAGGTTGATTAAAATTTTAATCAGTGATCATTCCTTTATTTTTTTGTAAAATTTACAATGTTGTTAATGGAAAAGTCTAGAAAAGAAAAGCTTTTATCATGTTTAGGAAAAATATCCTAATAATGAGGTCAAGTAAGTTCTTACTATTCGCAAAAGGAAGCCTCCAGATGTTTGGGAAGTGCTAGAGTGCACTAGGGGGAGTCCCAGGGATATGAAAGGGATAAGCGACCCCTTTATATATCGGGCCCTCTCCTTTCTTAAAGCCAGCTCACACACAACTCCTTTTACTTTTCAGATAAAAAGAACCCAGGTGTTTCGGAAGTGCACATAAATAACATAATCCTCTGCATAAAAAGGGGAATACGTTGGGGCGAAAAATCTGAGGAAACTTGAGGTCAATCAAAACCCTACGAAGGCAAACTTCAAATCCAATACGTGACCTACCTATGGGGACCTTTGATCAACTTGTTTTAACAGCTACTGTCAACTCAAGAAACTAACCTGGACGAGACATTGCCTAAACTCTGTTTGATATTCAAAGCTAAACACTCGTTTATAATACATACGAAAAGCCAATAATAGCATTAGTTTGACAACATTTTGATAGCCAAAGTTCTAGCTTAATCAAAAACTCTCTCCTTTTATTGATGCGAAATAATTCAAGCATTCTAAAATCCAGTTCAAAATTTTTCACGTTTAATTTTTTAGGAACTCGATTAAATGATTTACAAATTAACATTGTAAATTAGAATTTCACGCCTAATGCTTTTTTGGCATCAGCTTCATTAAATGCTTTATTTTTATTTATTATTTTTTTCTAGTGCTGTTTTGATAAAATTCCGTAGGGTGGAGGCACTTCAAGCCTTCCTTAGGCGATTCCCGTAGGCCCTTCACTTTGGAGAGTCGAAGGGGGAGGCTGAAACGTGATCCTACTAAATCAACCCCCAGGGCTTGCAACCTCACGTAATGTCTCCCCAAACTGGGATTAGTTCCTTCCGGCAAATCTTTAGTAATTGCCCGGCATTTTTCCAGCTTTCGTCGCCCATCAGTCAGCAAAGGTGCGCAGAAACCTTTATAGTAAAAAAATTTTATATCAATATTTTTAAAACTTTTATCATCGGTATAAAGTATCGAAAATGCGGTTATGGTTGGAACATTTTACGATGAGGAAAGGGCTGTTCATAAATATAAAAGCTGGGAAGTATGGGTTGCACAAATCCCTCGTCCTAAACTAAAGCAATCCGTCACCCCTTAACCCTAAAGGTAAATCAAACAAGTGATGTATGGAGGGATAGGGAAACGTGGTTTAATCAGGTCGGATTATCTCGGTGCGCGAGTATCCGCGATAAATATTTCCGCCTATAGTTTCAAACACGTTCAAAATTATAACCCGAAAAAGGAAAAGTCAAAAGTTCGCTCTAATTAAGTTTTCAACTTCGGACGGTCAACAAATTAATAATTTAAAACAGGTCTATTGTGTTTACTTTTAATTTTTCCTCCTAAAAATATAATCAAGTAATGAGAACTAATTAAAACTTTTTTTTTAATCAATCCTCTGGAAGTGAAAAGTCGGCCATGAAAAAATTCCGTTACACGTAAATCCTCTTAAATAACCACAAAAAAGTATAGACTATTAATTTTATGTAAAGTCGCTAAATAGAAGGGTTGACATAAAATATTTATAGTGAAATATTTTCAGGAGTCGTAAATTTTTTAGTAATATTTTTTCACAGAAGCGACTTGGATTTTTAAGGTCTATCTTATATTGGATTTACTTGACGTTATAAGAGGTTAAAGCTTTTTGTTATATGAGTTTTTATAGTACTTTACCTATAGGTGCTTAAAAAAATAGAGTTCGTTTACAGTGCATGTTCTGTTAGATTAGCCTTGTTCGCCAGGCTTGGTAAAGATAGCATTTATTAGTCTCGGTTCCCCTTACGGCCTTTGCTTTTACAGCAGTGTCCCCTTTACAACTTACTGCCCTGCCCTTATCTCTACCAAGTCATAAACGTTCACAGGCGTCACGTTCAATCAACCCTTAAATTCTGTTTTTACACTAGAGAGATAGGTTTTTTATTTTTGTAGTTTTTAAATTTGATTTTAATAAAATAAAGAATTTCTGTGAGAAATGTGAGATGGATTGATTTTGTTAAAGCTGATAATGGGTATTCAAAAAACCGTCTGGTAATCAGGGTATCCAGAGGATGTGATCAGGGTAGTCATTGAGTGGCAATCCGGGTATTCATATTGTGGTGATCAGTTTATTCAGAATTTGGTGATCAGGGTATCCAGAGGATGGCGATCAGCCGGATCAGGGTAATCATTGAGTGGCGACCAGGGTATTCAGAATGTGGCAATCCGGGTATTCGGAGTGGGGTGATCAGGGTATTCATAGAGTGCCGATTAGCCGGATCAGGGTAATCAATGAGTGGCGATCAGGGTATTCAGAATGTGGCAATCCGGGTATTCAGAGTGTGGTGATCAGGGTATTCAGAAGGTGGTGATCAGGGTATCCAGAGGATGGCGATCAGGGTATTCAGAGTGTGGTGATCAGGGTAATCAAAGGGTGGCGATCAGGCAATTAAGAGTTTGGCGATCAGGGTATTCAGAGTATGATGATCAGGGTATTCAGAGTGCGGTGATCAGTTTATTCAGAATGTGGGGATCAGGGTAATCATTGAGTGGCGATCAGAGTATTCATAGTGTGGCAATCCGGGTATTCATAGTCTGTTGATCAGTTTATTCAAAATGTGGTGATCAGGGTATTCAGAGTGTGGTGATAAGGGTATTCAGGACGCCCTGAATGGCGATCACAGTATTCATAGGGTGGTGATTAGCTTATTCTGGGCGATATCTTGAGTACCATAGTGATTTTTATCGTAAGGTGTTCTCTGTAGTCATAGGGATGTACCCTAACGTATTATCCTCGTAAGAACAAGTGAAATAGATTTAGTTTCTTCTTTTTGGTTGTCGTTTTAAAGTGCGACGTAGGCTTCTAGTGGAATAATAGCTTTGGGTGGAGACGGTTAGTTTTATTGTAGCATTTTTCAAGTGGGTAAAGGGATAGAAAAGGGTTTTAAGAAACGCAGGCCATAGACTCGAGTATAAATAACGTTTTATTCTCCCATCCCTCGACCGCATCACCGCCCGATAAATCCGCCAAAGATTTTTTCTTTTCTCTCCCGTAGTCTTTAATCTCCTGAATGGACGTTCCAACAGGAGCTCCTATTTTGGAAAGGCCGAAGATAAACAGGAAGTAATAAATAAAACACGACCGGACTAACATTTGTCCGGCTTCCGTTGCCTCCGAAAACGTGACAAGCGTTACAAAACCGCGGTTGCGGAATGGGATCGGCTGAAAAGTCTGCGGGGGAGCAAAAAAAAAAACGGTCTCAGGAGACATTAAAAAATGTAAATCGAGGGAATACAATAGCCCTTTTGTCCACAATAAAGTCGACATTAAAGACTCGAGCCAAACAAATATAAAGATAAAATTTAAAGCTTAATAAGCCCTTTTTCTTTATCATTAGACCGTTTATGACACATTTCCTTTTTTAAATTACCCTTTTTTGCTAATCATAAAGATCTCAAAAAACCTTAGTTTAAAAAAAAATTTTACTTAAGTTTTTTTTTTTTTGTGATTTACGGTTCTCGGGGGAAATAAGGGAAAGCTTGATAGAAAACGGGCCACTAGGAACGCTGTTCGACAGACTCGGGAAGTTGTGTAATCCACCCTCTTGGTAATTGATTTAAGGCTTGTTCACAAACAGACTCGGGTTGGCCGAGCACCAAACCTACGTCCCTACCAGAAATCAGCTTTCCTCAAAATATAGGATCGATGTATTTTCCGAAAAAAAAACATCGCATAAAAAAAACTTGTTTTATGAGCTCTATGAAAAACTTGTGTATGTGCGTGAGTCGTTTTAAGAATTACGAATGGTACGGAGGGCGCGAGATTTTCCTTTTTTTTCTTCTCTCCCCGACGATTTTACCCGCAGAGGGAAAACCCGTCCCTCAACAGGAGAATTCTCACCAGGCACGCGAGAACGATATAAATGCATAGACCCCGCACCGAAAGCATATCTTGCTCGTATAAGTCTCTCAACCCTATAATTAACTCTAACCGTCGAGAGTGAAAACTTTTATAAATTTCATAATCTTATTTCTTAATTTCGTTTAATTGTCCCTTTCGGAAATTTCATTTTTAAAGTACTCGTCTTAATTTGATTTTGAGCAGCAGAAGGCTGTTTGCAAAATACGAGGCACGTTGTTTTACGAGAAAGACTCCGGAAAGGTGACAGAGAGCGTTTAGGTTACAAAAGTGGAAGGTTTTTTAGTGATTACGTATTTTACGGTCTCTTGTGGCTGAAACTCAAACTGAAAGCTGAAACTCGTTTAAAAACACACGGGTAGACTTTCTCGTAAATTCTGCCCGTTATTAGTGGCCCGAATCACGAGTAGCTAAAGCTATTTGTGGATTCTATGTAATAAAATTTAAGTTTTGGTTCTACTTTATGAAATAAATAGAAAATCCTACTACTAAAGCTAATATGTACAATGACGTCTGGAAATTTTCTATGTACATAATATTCTCCTCGTCCCATCTCAGTCGTTAAACGAGCCGAATAAACTTTTCACAGCCTAATTTAACACATGAACAATTCCGTAGTGAAAGCAGAATTTCACATTCCGTGACCTCGTATGCTAAACGAGTTTATTTCATCCGGATTATTGCTCTTTTAATTAATAGTAAAATTTTACTATTGTTAAAAAAAATTAAATGTTTAAAATGTGGTTTAATTTAAATATTACGAAGCTTTTTTTTCTGAAACATTACCTTCCCTGTTGAATCTCCAATCTTGATTTTTCACCGCCCGGAGGCCTAGGTAACTTTACGCGTTAAAAAGACGTGTCGCATCAGCCTTCCCCTTAAACACATTTATATTCGTGAAAAGACGGCTGAAGGAAGAAGGGGCGAAGAAAGTCCTGAGATGAGAAACGGGTAAAGTTACATAGCTCGAGGGATGAGGACGTCATAGTGCTGGGTATGGGGGGGGGGTGCGGTTGGGGAGACACCTCAACTGATATTCCTGAGATAAGACTTGCGGCATAAGCTACAACTTTCATACTCTCTTAAGTAGGCGAGACTTCCCTAGGGGCCTCCTACGTCTGAGACAAGAGTTAACTGGCTATAACAAATTATTCTTTCTGTTAATTTTTCTTTTAAAAAATGCGGTTGTTTTTCATCTCTGAATACGAGAAATTCCACTTTCATTTGGCCTAACTCCAGGCATCAATCCTGTATAAAAATGGCTTTTTCGGAAACCCCTTCTTCGAAAGGTCGTACACTTCACAGATTTATCGTTAATGAAAGAATAATCTGATCTTTTTTTCCGGCGTTATCGACAAAAAGAAAAATGTTTAGAAACGCCTATGGTAGTGAAGGGGGACGCCTTGAGCGCAGTGGCCGTGACGGGGCTGTCGATAAGGGTGTCGGAACCTACCCCGAGATACTCAACTGGTTATCCCCCATTCCAGGCAGTATCCTATGAATTATTCCACTTCAAGGACCTTACAGAACCCCTTCGGATCCTTGATCTAGATCTAAATGCGATGAATAATATAACCTGGATTCTCTGCATTCGACAGAAAATGTCAAAAATTTAATTTAAACATTTTCCTTTTTTTTTTCAGTTGCACCGCAACGGCCGAGAATAGAGCACAAGTCGACACAAGTCCTACCCGGGAATAACGTAACCGCTCGGGCAGGAGACAAAACGACTGTCAAGTGTATAAGTCGTTATGGGAACCCACCAGCGAAATTAAAATGGTTTCTCGGTAAGAAAACAGCCGCTACTTCTAAGATATAGTTCTTATAAGATATTAAAAGAAATAGCACAGTTCCTATCTTTCCATTAACGGTTTTTTTTTATTTAGGTGAGACGGAGCTGGTAGGTAACCAGAGTAACAGTCCGGAAATGGACAATCCGAGAACATGGGTTGCCACTTCAATATTGGACATACACGTTGAGAAAGTTCAACACGGCAAACCACTCCGTTGCGTCGCCATCCACGAATCGTACTCGACCAAAGTTCAAAGTTTAGACGTCCGACTCGATGTCACTTGTAAGTTTTTAACTCTCTCCATCCTTAACTCATCGATCAAATCAGCGATTCAATTTTCCTAACATGTTTGATTTGCTGCGTTTCCAATCGTAGTATTGACAAAGTAAATTAAATCATAATTAAATCAATCTGACGGTAAACACTTTTTGAACGGTGTTTGTTCATTATAATGATGTTATTTTGTAAATTTTCTTTTTTAAATTTTTATAAAAGTTACCCTCACTTTTACCCTAACATCAGACTATAAATTTTCGTTGACAGGAATGTTATATCAGCTTCTTGAGTTACACTCTCAGTTTCCACCGAGAAACTAATTAACAGCGTCTTTTTCAAGTTTTTTTAAGCTGGAAAAAAATCCCAACTTTTATGTTTGATTCTAAACAATTTTAATTAAAATATTATATATTAGAGGGTTTTTTGTATAGTCTTAATAATGGGAAAAGCTCATCGAGTCTTATTAATCTTTCCTTAATACAGACAGAAATAAAATTAGTGTAAAATGGAGGTTTGGGGTTCCGCCCAGCCAATGGGGTCCATCCTCCATTACTACCTCATACCCCTTCTATAAAAGCGACCTAGCCTATGGTTCCAATCTTGTAAGTGATTTTTCAATCAAGGATTATAAAATAGGTTCGTATAGGCTAGGGGTACAGGATGGTAGGGGAGGTGATGGGAGAGTGGATGGGAGGTGATGGAGGGAGGGATGTGGTAGAGGGTCGAGGAGGCGATGAATGATTGGGGGAAGGTGGAGTATTAGTAGAGAGCTTTTTCGAGAACGATAGGTTTCTGGCTATTTTAGAAAGAACCCCCTCCTCCCACAGTCTAGGAGGCATGAGGTGAGCCATAAAAATATTTCCGGGATGCATTCATTGGGTGTAGTTATCTCGATTTGGGAGCCATAGGTACCACAAAATCTGGCTTTTTATTTAATTTATTTATTTGAAAATTTTTAATAAAGTTAAAGTTAACGATAATTGTAACAATAACAAAAGCCTCATTAACGGTTCGCTGAAAAACTTGTGTAAATAATTTTATATAATTTACCTCTGTTTAAAGTTTTAAAAGTTATTTTTATCTGTTTACTTAACAAGAAAAAAGGTTTTCCTATTATTTTTTTTGTCTTAGTTCTTTCAAGAATCTTCCATTTACAGCTATCAATAAGGGGGTTCTTCTCTTTACATTAGGACAATGAATGGGGAAGACCTTGGAGGGAGCTTTCTTCAAGTCGTTTCTCGCCAATACGGCGTCTTTAAATGTCTCCTGGCCCGGCCCTCCTTCTCAAAACGTCCCCCCCGACCATTAGCTTAAGACAATGCCTTCCTATTTATTATCGAAAACGGAGAAAACCCACCTCCAGACTTTCCTTCATTGTCTTACAAACGGAATTCGTTGTTTATTCAAGCTTGGACAAAAAACAGAAAGTTTTTTTGAACTACGCTTGAGAATCAGACCAATAAACATCATTTTGAGGGCAGAAATCGATTGAAGAGAAAAGTTATAAAAACAGTTTATAAATCAATCATGATAACAAAAAATGTCCTAACGAGGTAAAAAATACAAGAGAGAAAAAAGTGGACAAGAACAACCTCCGCTTATCACCCCTGTGGCGAGCACAAAAGGTCTACCTTGTTTTAATACCATAATAACTTGAAACGTGCTAGGATCGAAACTAAAATTCACATAACGCCTACTTTATGAACTCCCAACGAAATTTTTTTTTTCTCTCCAACGATTTTATACTGAAAAAGGGTCAATTTTGTTGTATGAGGGTACTCATTCAGTTCATTACCAATTGCTAATTACGTGTTTTTTAAAACAAGATTTAATTTATTCTCAGTAGCCATTAGAAGCTTGAATTTTCGATGGACTTTCATTTAATGTTTAAACAGTGTCATTTATCAAAGCTTTTTCCCCTCTGATAAATACCTTTCAGAAGCTTATTAGTTATTACAATTGTCACAAATTGGTTAAAATTGAATGGAACACTTTTTCTCTTAATTATCAAAATAATCGTTAGGGCCTCGAGAAAAAGAAGAATGTTTGAGCCCAAATGTTTGCTAAGCACAAAATAGTAATTCAGAAAAAAGGGTCCCAGTGGAACCCCTAAAACGGGAACTTTCTCAAAAATAGAGAGGAAATTGGAGGTTTTCTGACGAAATCTCCATTTTTGATGGGGTCATAACCTCCTAAGGCCCTTCCTTGTATATGGCGAAAAAGATCGGTGTTTATCGACCAAAATCTCCATTTTTGGAGGGGCCGGAACTGCCGTAGAGGCCTAAGACTGTACCCTGTATATCAGTGATTCCCGAATTGGGGGGCGTAAGCTGTTCCCGGGGGAGGTGGCAAGATTTTTTTTTTCTTCAAAAATCCCCCAAAAATTAAGCTATGTTTCATCAAAAACCTTATAATCGACACTTTAAGAGCCCAATTTTCGTCAAGAATCTCAAAATCGAGGTTTTAAGAGCCAAATTCTACTACATTTTAAAGGTTTTTCGTCAAAAACCTTTAAGTCAACATTTCTAAAGCCAAATTTTTGTCCAAAAACTTCAATATCAACCTTTGTAGAGCCCAATTTTCGTCCAAAAACCTCAAAATCAAAGTTTTAAGAGACATTTTTCGTCAAAAATCTCAAAATCAAGGTTTTAAGAGCCAAATTTTCGTCAAAAACCTCAAAATCAACATTAATTGTAAAGCCCAATTTTCGTCAAAAAACCTCAAAATCAAAGTTTTAAGAGACATTTTTCGTCAAAAACCTCAAAATCAACATTTTTAGAGCCCAATTTTCGTCAAAAACCTCAAAATCAACATTTTTAGAGCCCAATTTTCGTCCAAAAACCTCAAAATCAAAGTTTTAAGAGCCTTTTTTCGTCAAAAATCTCAAAATCAAGGTTTTAAGAGCCAAATTTTCGTCAAAAACCTTTTAGTCAACATTTCTAAAGCCAAATTTTTGTTTAAAAAAAACCTGAAAATCAACTTCAAAGAGTCAATTTTTTTGTCAAAACCTCAAAATCATAGTTTTAAGAGCAAATTTTTCTTCAAAAAACCTCAGAATCGGCGTTTTAAGTGCAATTTATTTTGTCAAAAACCTCAAAATCTACATTTTTAAACCCAAATTTTCTTCAAAAACCTCAAAATTAACATTCAAAACTTTTTTTTTTTTTGAAGGGGGGGGGGCGCACAGGTTTTCATTTGTTTAAAAAGGGGGTGCACTGTGAAAAAGTTTGGGAACCTCTGCTCTATATGGTAAAAATTTGGTGAAGATCGCCGGTTTTTTAAAAACAAAATCACGGTTTCATCATTTCCCCTAAAAAGTCGTTGGGGCTATACTTGTGAAATAATTATTCGTCTTGAATTTATTTCATTTTAGCATTGTTTTTTCAGTTAGCATTC
The DNA here is from genome assembly GCA_018703685.1 of Orius laevigatus. NCBI lineage: Eukaryota > Metazoa > Arthropoda > Insecta > Hemiptera > Anthocoridae > Orius > Orius laevigatus. The sequence goes on along the minus strand of JAGWEN010002035.1, from coordinate 232,613 downwards.
TTTCTTAAAAATACAGGCCTTGTGATATTCTGAAATCGAGATTCGATCAATACACTTCGGGGGCGCTTTTTCATCCTTTATACCCATGGGTAATTTTTTGCTCCGAGAAAAACTGAAAGGGCCCACGATGTCCGGTTATCTCGCCGGACAAGATGTCTTACAATGATTGGTCCGAGGAAGCGATTTTGTCTAAGCCCACGGATTCCAACTTGAGCCTCTCCCTAATTCCTTCCGGATCATGATCATCCAATTTTATCCATCTCCCGGACCACATTATAATCTTTTCGACATAGAAAATTACTTTTTTCCTAAGAAGTTTCTCAAAAGAACAGTATTTCAACCGCACTGTTAACAAGGTTCAAGCTGTTTACTGTTATTCGAACTCATAACAAGGATGTGTTTCGCACCTGTACCCCAGAAGGTTTAACAAGGTTCCAACCCTCTTTTTCCTCGTTTCTACTTATTCTCCCAAAAGAAAAGAGACAAAGCGTTTCCTTTTTATAAACAAAAAAAAAAAAAATTTAAAAAAAATTTCATTTTTGATGAATTCTTGTTTTTGATTAAAGCCATGTCCACTGCTTTTAAATATTCATAAATGAATAATGAAGGTTGACAGGAATGAAAGAGGATCTATGAATAGATTAGAAGTTTGGGGAAAGTGCAACGTGTCGTTTGTTACTCGAGGAAACATTGATCTTTTATCAAAACCAAGCTACTTCTCTTCCTTCCCCTCCCCTTTTCTTGACTTCCAAAACACCCCTTTAGTACCCAACCGTTCGCCTACAGGCCGCAACTCATCTAAAAAGTTTTTGAAGAGCTGCCAAACTACGGACGACTCTTTCAATCTAATCTTTCCCTTCTGCTTTTTCTCCTTTTCCGTAGGCGTTTTTTTTCTTTTACGAAAAGAATAGAAGCTAAAACGTTTCGTTTAACTTTGAAAAATAATTTTTTTCCCTTGTAAGAAAGGTTTCAATTGAACCTAACAAGTTTCTAAAATTTAACTTTCTTAAACGTGCGATTTTGGAAAGGGATCAAGGTGTCGTGACGTCTGCGGTGCCTTCCGGCCGGCCATCCATCACTTTTTCCATTCACTCTAAATTCTCTCAATTCCTTTGAACACCTCCTAACCTCCCCTAACGCCAGTAACCCTGGAATGGTAATCCTTCGACTTTTTGACGACTAAGTGCATATTTTCGTCGAAAAGGGCTAATGGGTGGGGGTTTCCGGTTCCCACCACCCCTGCTATTCCTTCTCTAGGCGATTAATAACAATGTGGCAAAATGACGAAGGTTTACCAATAAGCGCATACTAAAATAGGATTATCATTCTATGGTTAAATCTCCGCCGTACTCCCTCAAAAAGACCCATCCCTTGCAAATCTTCTCCGCTGGGTGAGGGGAAGATGTTGGGCGACTTTCTATGAACTTTAGTCTTGTTTATAAGAGTTAACGAAGGTAGCCGCGAAGGAGAAATTCCAAAACTAAGCCCTTATTAAAACGTAATTAAAGGACCCCCACCTCTCTTAAGGCCCAATAAACTTCTTTGAACAAACGATGGGCGTTTGCTCCTAAATTGGGTTTTGGAAAGTCTGTAATGACTACGTCATTATTGATCAGGACTCCGTGGGCCGCCTAACCCCTCCAGTGCAGTTTAACATTTACCGACTCATAATAACGAGGATTTCGGGATGACCGTGAAGGGCTCTCGACGGCGTAACAGGTGCGTATAATTTACGGGTTTACATAATTTGAATTATTAATTCAAAGAAACATCAAATACGAGGGTGGGAGAAACGTTCGGAAACGGCTATTATACCATAGGGGCACTCTGAATGGTTAATAGGCCCTATTAGCGGAGTTCATTTTCTAGTTTGACTGGCATGAAAACTCTGAATCTTTCATTCTGAATCCAAAACGTTTCCTCTAATTAACTCCTCTACCCAAACTTTGGGAATTTTTCGTTTATTTTTCTCATCGACAGAATCATTGTTTATGTTTGTTTGGAGCCATTTGTAGGGTCGGGGGGTAAGTGCTTTTAGAAAGGAAAGGAGAAGGGAGGAATTCAAGCTTTCATCTCTCTTTTATGGATGGCTTCCTAAAGGAAATTGGTAAAAATGCCCATTCCGTTCATGTTCTCCAACAATGCAACTTTATACACGGGCGATTACACTTTAATTTCCTTTCGAAGGCCTCTGGTCACCTAAATACACGCGCCCCTAATTTCGTTTGTAACCCTTCGTTGAGTTCCACTTTGAAAGTAAATCATCGACTTCCATCTTCCTGTAAAACGTCAAAAATAAAAGTTTAAAACAATATATAAATAAATAATAAATAAATAAAAACTCGTTTATTACACCAAAGGCGTAGAGCCCATGTAAGAGGTGTACAGGAACAACTTTTGCCGTACATATTGAATTATAAAAAAAAATATATATATATATATAAATACATAAAAAAAAGTGCAAAAAAACAAAAGGAATATAAAAGTGCAAGAAAAAATAAAATGAAAAAGTAAAAAAATACACAAAAAAATAATAATAATACAAATAGAAAAAAGAAAAAAGAAAAAAAGCACTGGGGTGAAATGTCTCCTATTAAAAAAAATACATGATTAAAAATCTTTAAAATATAAATTTACATGGTTCCTGAATTGCTCAATAGTGGGGAGGGATCGAATCCTGATGGGAAGGGAGTTCCACTCTCTGGCAGCAGAAACCGAAAATGATTGGTTGAAGGTCCTTGTTTTATGGGACTTGATAAGTAGAGCTTTAGAGCGAGAGGAGGAGGAGGTTGAGATGAGAGAATTTAAATATAAGGGGGTTGAGTTGTGAAGAATTTTGAATAATGTAATTAAAAGTCTGAGTTTAAGAAAATAAGGAAATGAAATTGCAAACAGATACTGTGAATTGACAGAATGACGAGGTTTGATGTTGTGTATATATCGCACACACGAATTGTGAGCTACATTCAGTTTACGGATTTCGGCAATTTTTAAGGAACTGGAATACACGGGGCTACAATAGTAAAAATGGGGGGCAACTAGGGCGGAAACAATATTTTTTTTAATTTCATGAGGAGTGAATTTAGAGAGCCTCTTGAGAGCATAAAGGGAGCCATAAATCTTTTTACACATCGACGAGACTTGCGAGTCCCAGGACAACGAATTTGCGATGGTCAACCCAAGGTTTTTTACAGAATTTGAAAATGGAATTACTACGCCGCCAACAATTAGAGGTGGAAAGGGATCGGTGGGGATGGCAGTGTTACTGATTAAAATGGCCTGCGACTTGGAGGGGTTAATGGATAAACCATTCTGAAGAGACCATTTAGTTATTGCAGCTAGGTCGGCATTGATATTATGTATAGATTCGACAACACTATTGAGGGGGAATGAAAAGTAAATTTGAAGGTCGTCAGCATACAGATGAAATTGACAGTGCGATAAAACATTGGGGAGATCATTTATAAAAAGCGAAAAAAGGGACGGACCAAGAACTGAACCCTGCGGCACTCCTGAGAGAATAGGAAGTAGATCAGAGCTTTTACCATTAAGACACACTCTCTGAGATCTCGAGTGGAGGAACGAGGAGATCAACGAACAGGCGGAGGTTGAAAAATGGAATAATTCTCTGAGCTTCTGCAGGAGTAATATATGAGGGACAGACCCAAAAGCGTTTTTGAAGTCAAGTAGAACCGAGATTGTGACCTTTGAGTTATCGACACCAATTCGAAAATCTTCAACAACACGGAGAAGAGCAGTTTCACAACTGTGGCCGGCACGAAAACCAGACTGAAATTTTGAAAGTAAGCTATTTTCATTAATAAACATTTTTATTTGGTTGTTAATGATTGACTCCATGACTTTAGATAAAAAGGGGAGGATACTAATAGGCCTATAGTCACACTCCGAAGAGGGGGAGGACACCTTAGGTAGGGGGCGGACATTGGCAATTTTCCAGGAGTCAGGAAATGTTGAAGTAGTAAGAATATGGTTAAAGATATGAGTTAAATGGGGCAACAGAGATGGGAGAAGCGTTAATAAAAATTTTTTGGGTAAACCATCGGGACCAATTGCATCTGAGGAAATTTGACCAAATGAAATGGAAGAGTCTATATCTTCAATGTTGCTAAAAGAAAATTCACGTTGAGAAGGACAATCCGAGATACGGTTAGGAGACACTACCAGGGGAAAATCAAAAACATCAGAAAGAGTGAAATGTTTGTTTAGTTCATTGAGGTCGATAGACGAAATGACTTCATCAGATGAATTACTTAAACCAAGTTTTCTAATGTTATTCCAAAGTTGACGTGGAGGAAGATTTGTGTCAAGTTCAGAATGAAAGTGATCCTTTTTGGCGGATCGAACCAGCTTCTTCACCCATGCTCTCAGACGTTTATACCTAAGAAGGTCGTTTATGTTCGATGAAGAATTCCACTTACGAAAGCATTCTTCACGCTTTTGAATGGCACATTTAATTTCATTCGTAAACCAGGGATATGAATGATTCTTGGGAGTGAAGGTTTTTAAAGGAGCATGTTTGTTAATAAGATTGGTGACATTATTGGTGAGAATAGTTACCTTTAAATTAACATCAGGGGTCAGGTATAAAGGAGACCAGTCAATTGAACAACTGTCGGCTAAAAGACTTTCATGGTTAATGTTTTTGAAATTGCGACAAGTGATTTCCTTTTTTAAGAACTTTAGGGGACGCATTTTGTATCGACAGGCGAGGAGTTTATGGTGACCAAAAGAAGGGACAACTAATTGATTATAATCTGCAACAAGATTAGGGTTTCGGACAAAGCATAGATCAATAAGAGTTTCAGTATGAGTGACATGGGTAGGTGCAGATGGCAGTATGATGAGTTGAAGCCGCGAGAGAAGATCAGTAAGCTTAGAATGAGGAGAACTTCGAATCAAAAGGTTAGTATTAAGATCACCGAGGCAAACAACATGGGAATAATCAAAAACTACTCGAGATAGAGCATCTTCAAGTTCATCAAAATTCGATGGAGTTTTAGGAACATAAATGACACCTATAAGCAAACGATCTTGAGCCATTTGAACTTCGACAAAAAGATATTCGAAAAAAGAGCCAGCGGGACTTTTTAAAATTACCTTTGTGGAGAGATGAGAAAGACAATATAAGGCGACACCTCCACCTCTGATTCTGTGCCTATCATTGCGAATAATTTTGTAAGAGTCAAGAGATACAGCGCCATTAGGAATGGTTGATTTGAGCCAGGATTCCGTGATAGCTAAAAAATGCGGTTTTTTGTTGTTTAAAAAAAACCTCAACTCGTCAATTTTACTCATAAGAGACTGAATATTTATACAACACAACAAAAGTGAGTACTTACTGATGGAGAATATAGAGGTATCATCAGAAGGAGGTTGGAAACTACTACCAGAGAGTGGAAACCCAGAGCAGTCATCATCCACCACCATGGACACTCAACCCACCATCAAGCAACACAAGAAAAGACATCAGAGACCAGTGCATAAGAAAATAAAGAAAATTAAACATAAAATAAAATTCAAAAAAAAGCAAACGATATTGCACAAATAAAAAAAAAAAAAAAAGTATTTTAAGAAAATAGCAATAAAAAGTTAAATTCATATTTAACAAATAAATAATGTGGAGATCTATAAAAGACACAAGTAGGAGTTAAAAAGTCATTTTCAAATAATAGAAAAGGACTATGAGAATGACTAGGTCAAAAAATATGTAGTTTACCTAATAATAAGACTAGTCAGACATCCAAAAGGAAAATAAAATTTAAAAAAATCAGTCAGAAGAAAGAGTCACGTAATCGCTGGACGTGAGAAGATCATCAGACGTCGATAACACCTTCAGGAACGTCGACTGGAGCAGCATCGGGAGCAGCCTTGATAAATTGATCCATGGAGGATGCAGAGAATGTTTTACCGTTGGCAAACCACTTGATAACCCCGTTGGATGACCAAACATTTTTGGGACCAAATTTGGCAAATGCTGCCAAAAGAATTTGACGTCGAGGATGAGTGAGGTCTTTAGTAATCATGAATCCGGTACCTTTTAAATTCTTTTTCTTGCGTAGAATGTCCATCCTGACTATGTGCTTAGCCAGAGTTATGACGATAGGACGTGGCTTCGGAGTGGATGAGCCATTAGGGACATCAAACTGACCAACCCTGCGAGCTCGAACGATACTTTCGGGAGTCAAAACAAAAGAGGGTTTAACCTGCTGATTGATGACGTCGATCACAGCGTTTTCGAGTTTAAGCTCGCGTTCATGGGGATTTGGGTTGGAATCAACGGATTCAGAGAGTCCACGGAGGCAGATATTCAGGTTCCGACGACTTTGTTGTTCCCTGTCAATAATACCTTGACATTCTTCCTTGGCAGCGATGAAACAGGCAGATATGGTTTCTTTTACGATGGAGTTAATCCCAGATCGAAGCCTAGATTCGAAGTTTTTGATGTGCTGAGCCGAGTCAGGAGCATCGGCCGGGATCAGGTCAGCCAGCGAGAGGATTAGGTCTCGTATAATAGGTTCTGAGTCAATTTTGCTTGCCAGATTCACAGGAGTGCCGGAAGGTCCGGATAAGACAGCAGAATCAGCAGATTTAGTAGCAGCTGGGGATACCTTAGTCTGGCGCCTAGTACCACGTGGGCGATTGTTTACGTAGTTCCCCGACTTTGGTCCGGAGGGTGTTTCCATTTTTACGACGGTTTAAAAAGTTGAAAGCACTGACTTAATGAGAAAAAAAGAGACAATTATAACTTAAAACAACTCGTAATGACAATTTTTAGAGTAACGATCCACAATCGAGATGTTTACGCTATAACCGCCATGCAACCTTTTCCAAATATTGCACCCAAACGTTATTTACTTAAATTTTCAATATTCGTCACAAATTAAATTTTTTTTTTTCTTCCTTTCCAATTATTTTAGTTGCCCTAAGGCATAATTACATTTTATTTAAACATGATTTGGGCACGTTTTCAGAAGAAAAAAAATTGCTAAAAATTAATTGGTCATTTTATTTCTTTAAATTATTAGAAATTGGGTGTACATATAAACATTGATTTTCATACTTTATTTATATTTCTCTAGAGTAAAGAATGGGAAGAAAAATGAAAGAATTTCTGTTGAAAGGCTGCGGGGGATTTTTCCTTACTGATAATTGTGACCCCTTCATGCCCTGAAATAATTGACGCCCTCGTCTCTCGCCTCTGTTCGCGGTGTGATTTCCCACGTGACCCGACTTGACGTCTTCGTTCCCTTATTTATCCGTCAGTCTTTCTTTCATTTCTCGTTTTGATCCATAAACTCGGATTCGGAGAATGAATACACTTTGTTATTAAAATACCGTCCATACATCATCGCATCCATATTTGAATCTGTTCTATTTTGGTCAGACAGTATGAAAATCGGAAAGCTGACTTGTGTTAATTAAAACAGGTCGAATTAGAACCACTTTTGAACCTTCAGGCTGATAAGTTTGACAGAAAATTGGTGTTTTACTCATGTTGAAGATAAAAAAAGGAAAACAGTTGGATTGGCATTTTTCTATGTTTTTCTGTCTTCTCTTCTTCATTGCTTTATATCAAAATTGGACTTTATTTGAACTCTAAAGTTGTGAATTTCAAATATTGATTTATATTCAACGTGAAATTTCCCTTTGTGCTGAATAAACTAAAGGGGAACAACGTTTCGGGTCCTCTACTTGCCATTTACAAATGGATAAGTTCATCCGCTTACCGTAATTTGTATGCAGAAAGCATTAACATAAACTGTATTTGAACAAAATGCAATTTTCTGTCGTCCAATTTCTCATTACAAAAGCGAATAATGGATTGTAAAAGTCTAGGAATTCGGATTAATTTTAGTTAAAATCATGTTGTGAAGGCGATAGGTACAAGACGACTTGAAGGTCGTGCGGTTTTAGCCTAACTCAGCTCCTAACTCCTCAGAATTCCTTTATATTTTTACCTTTATTTTTCCCAGGAAAATTTTTAAAATAAAGCATTAAGGCTGTGCTAAACCACGTGGATTCACTATTCCGGCCTTTTCTCCGGATCTAATGAATATTTTTAAATCATTAAAAAAAATAAAATAAAAATAAACCGGTGTATTCACGTGCGATTTTTTATTTTTTTGAAAAAAATTTTTTGAAAGAGCCTTTTATATCCTTTGCTCACGAATTTTGGAGACATGATAAAAATTCTTCACGAATAAGACTGAGAAATCAAAAATCGGTTCAGTAGTTTCGGAGAAAACACGGGAAATCGAAATTTAAAAAACCGGTCTTCAGGTGCTACCACCTGATGTTAATTTTTTCAACTAAAATTTACTTCAACGTTGAAATTCAACCCTTAAAAACAAACTCCGCTAATCTGATCCAACAATGCCGTTTTTAGCGGATTTCCGTAGGAAAGTAGGCTATTGAGGTGGTCGTCACGGAGGCTCCCAGGCTATTTTGCAATTTACACTGTTGAAAGCAGAGGCAAAATGTAATTGAATTACAAATTACTTTGAAGTAATTGAATTACTTTGTAATTTCAATTACAATGTAATTGGAAAAAAGTAATTGGATTACAAATTGCAAGTATTTCAATTACATCAAAAGTAATTCAATTACATCAATTACATTCAAGTAATTCGATTACAAAAAATTTAATCCGATTACAAAAAAAAAAAATAAATAAATAAATAAATAAAAAATAAATTAATAAATTAATTAATTAATTCGATTACAAAAATGTAATGGCCGGCAACAAAAATGTTTTAATGATAAAGGACTCTAGAATCTCTAGAGTAGGTATCTTTTTCTGTGATTCTAGAGGGTCTTTTTTCAATGATGAAGGATTCTAGAGTGTCCTTTTAGGATTATTATGCCATCTAGGATGTCTTTTACTTTGAAAATGAATTCTAAAGGATCGTTTTTCATTTTTCTTGAAAATTTAGTGAAAATAGATATTTTTCGATTTGTTGTAATTTGTAATTGAAAATGTAATCTAATTACAATGTAACTCAATTACTTACTATAAAAAGTAATTCGATTTCATTGTAATTCAATTACTTACTATAAAAGTAATTCAATTACAATTTAATTCAATTACATTGTAATTCAATTAATAATTCAATTACCCCCTACTCTGGTTGAAAGTGTTAGGTTTAGATCAGCCTTAAGTACCAAATCAAAACCTTTCCAGATTAAATTTTCTTGCTAATCCTGACCAAGAGTGTTTAATTTAAAAAATGTTTAAGTTAAAATAATTATTTATTAAATAACGAACCTAATTTATGTCTGTCTACTAATATGAAAAATCTTGACTTATAATAAAGTTGTTTAATTTTTTTTTTATTTTTTTTTTTTAATTAATTATTTATCTCTGGCATGTGCCAGCAAAATATCATTTTAAAGCATTTTTTTTTTATTTAAGTCCCTCTTAGTAACTTTTCGTATAGCGAACGTCGAAATCGATAATCCGTTGAGTTCGTTTTAATTTGACAACTCCAATAACTTGTCATGCAATTTCATCGGTGGTTCGAGAATAAAAACGAATTTGGCTCGGCCGGGTCTGAATATTGACGGGGAGAAGGGGAGAGCCTAATATGCTGACAAGACATCACGAGGCCGCGTTTCAGTGACGTCTTTTTATTAATGCGATCACACTCTTTCATTTTTGTATACCTTTTTTCTCTACCCTCGCCTTTTTTCCCTCCCCCACCTCTTCCTTTTTTTTATTCGACCTCCACCCTTTCCAGCGGTCTGCGCGCTTTTTCCAATTTTATTTGTCACGCGAAACTGTCCTTTTTATTAAACCCGTTCGAGCTTGACATCTTGACAAGTCATTGTTTTATTCAAACTGGCGCTAGGCTATGCGAATGAGGAAAACTAAATAGCAACAAAACAAATTCCTAAGTTCCAGCCTATCACTAGTTTTATACCCCGCTTGACAATATTGGGGTCATCGTGATTACCCCAAAATGGTCATTTTCAAACTCAAGTATCTCCTATTTCGCTTTCCTAAGCATCCTATTTTGCTTTCGGACACACCGTTGGAAAGCCCAATCGAAAAAATGTTACCTAAAAAGTGCCCCCAACCTTCCTTAAAACCCCTAAAATAGAGTTAGGGGACGATTTTTTATTTAATCTACTTAATTTTTTCCGAGGATCTCAGCACTTTCAATATTTGTAATACACTTGGTATCCCATTACAGCTCTTCAAAAAAGAGGTTTAGAAAGCTTATTTATTTTCTAAAACAAATAAAAGTCTGGCGTAAAGTCTGGCGTAAAATCTGGCGAAAGCACTTGGTTTCGAGTAGGTAATTCGAGTAAAAAAGTTACTTACCTAGGTATTTAATAAAATATTAGAGAGCATTTGAAAATGTTTTAAAGAGAGTCCTTCTCAATGTTTAAGGACTAGCCAAACTCCCCCTTTTCTATTCAAATCGTTCCCAACTTCCGGGGCGGAAGCGTTCCGACGGGAAAATAAATACCCTCTAGTTTTACCGCGCCAAAAGCCACTTATTCAGTAGATCTTTTTTTAGCGGAAAACACATAAAAATGCTTAGCAGACCGCAAATATGCATTTTCTTCTTCTTTCGCTAACAAATTTTGGCGTTTTTCCAAACTCTTAAAAGCTTCGGAATAACTCAAATATTTTTAAAAATTGAAAGGGGTTTTCGTTGGTTAAATTAAATTTGAATGCATTATGTAAATGAAGGTGGAATTATATGTGGAGGAAAAAGAAGCGGCGGTATGGCTGACATTTGGTGGCAGATGGTGGAGACAAGGGAGATATATGTAGAGTTCTGCACCCACCTCAAAAGCCCCCGTCTTGGATCATAACTCTTCCCAGGTCTCGACCTTCTTAAGTATTAATTTTTCTCCATTTACAGGTTGATGCATAGTCGAAAAAAGTTCTACCTTTCTAACTCCACTAACGTTTAATATAAACGTCGTCTTTCAGTCTAAATGGCTTTTCTTACTTTCTTTATCGCTATTTTCGCTCTTTACACAAAACAGATTTGAATGAAATGATTTTTTTTTTGTTTTAGTTCCGCCAGAAGTTAGACTTGTGGGTGCCCCGACGACGGATTTGGAAGAAAATCGTGATAACGTCGTCCTCCGATGTGTGACAGACGCGAATCCGCCGGCGTCGGTCGTCTGGCGTAAGGCGGGACGTCAGGACGTCTCAAGCCTCGAGGAAAGCCTCCAGTTCAGGCCGGTGACGCGAAGAGACTCCGGAACTTACACCTGCCAAGCTAGAAACAGCCTCGGACCAAGCGAACCCCTCACCGTCAACTTAGACGTCAAATGTACGTAAAAATTTCAAAATTTTCTAACGCGGAAAGCAAAAGGAAATCTAGAGTCCTCCTCTTTTTCTTTAATTGCCTCCTCTTTAAACGACACGTGCTGAATTTTAGAAAAGGGGAAAAGGGCGTAATGAAGCCGTTCGCCAACGGTAGATGAAGTACCGTAATTAGGAAAGCATCGCTCCCCCTTTTTTCTCTTACCCTCTTCAGCTTGAAACTTTTCAAAACTTTTTTTTTTTTTTTTTTTTTTTCTTCAATAATGGCGAAAATGTCATTTCATAGGAAAAATTCATAGTGAAGGTATTTTAAATATAATAATTTATTTTAATTAAAATGAGATTGTGTTTGTACCTTTGTCTCCAAGTTTAGACTGTTTGTTTTATTTACTCGGGTCAACAGGTCAGATCTACGGGGTTGAATTCCCGTTTCAATTAACACCTCGAGGTCATACATTTCATTTATAAATAAACCCCGAAGCGAAGATGTTAAAACAAAGTCAGTAAATGGCGCAAATTGAAATTCATAATTGCCTTTGATAACGAGATTGGGTTGAAAGAACTTTTGAGTTTGGACCACAAAGTGTCTCGCACTTAAAAGTTAATCCGATAAATCTATGCCAGCAAGATGGGGAGGGTGTGAAGAACGAAGTGGTGAACATTGGCTTTTTGCTACTAACTCATAGACCCGCAAAGTCAAGTAAATCCATTAGCTTCCCTAATCTTCCGGAAAACCGCTAAAGCCACAAATTAATTTCATTGCCTATTATTCTCATCCCTCGAGGAAAAAGAGAGGGTGAGGAAAAAAAACTTTTTATGGAAATCCTCCCGAATTAACATTTCAGGCGTTCATCAAAAAAAAAGAAAAAAAAAAAAAAAAAACATTCTACAGAACAAACAATTTATTTTTCAATTATTCTTGCAGTATTAAGATTCTTAGAAATCTAGTTTATTAATTAAAAATTATATTTTTCGTATTTTTTAAACATTTTTTTTTTTTCATAACTTATTCTCTGGTTTAAAAAAACCGAGGTTAAACTTATCAGAATTTGCAAAAGGGTTGTTTAAGAAACACTTGAAGCTTTTCCCTTTTAAAAGTGACTTTTGATAACTTTTTCCCCTTTGTTTTAACCTATTTTTTGAACGTTCTCTTTAAATAAAGTTTGTTTCAATGTGGGAAACCCCTTTCTATGCCCAATGTGTGTTTATACAAGCTGAATTTTCAATTAGGAAAGCCTCTCCTTGTCATGAAAAGGCAACTGACTGGTTCTTGAAGGAAATTAATGTTAACTTTGACATGTCTGACAAGGGAGGGGGGAGACTTTAAACGGAGTGTAAAAGTGGAACGAGACCTAACCTCACTATCGAACTTCACCTTCAACTTTTGTTTTCTCAAAATAATATTTGCTCCGACACCTTTTACATCCCAAGCTAAAATAATAATTAAATCAACCTAAAATCAAAGTGTCAATCACAATAAAATTGTATGTCATATTTTTTCTAGTTATTAAAAATTATATTTTAAAAAAATATTGAAATTATCAAAATCTCATAAAAAAGAAAGCTTTTTTTATAATTTTGTTTGAAAATTTTTGAGTCGTAAACAAGAGGATCAATGAGAAATAAAAAATAAGCACTTTAAAAATTTATCTTTTCTTTCTAATAAAGTCGACTGAAGTGGAATGTAGCAGATTTTTAAATGCTTTTATCATTATAAAAATATTTTATATCTCTAATGTCTGGAGATAAATTTTTTTACGGTTCAGACGATTTAATAAACTTTTTTTATTATATTATTATTATTAAAATGGATGAAAAAAATGTGAGTAATCATTTTAAAATAGGTTGTAAATTCCTTTTTCCTCGCAATTAGGACGATTTTATTCAAATTAAATGCAAGATCTTTACTACTAGTTCTGCCTTTTGTATCAAAGAAGATTGAGGGAAATAGGTTTCTGTATAAATAATTCAAAGGAATGAAAATGGTCTGGTTGAGTTTATAATATCACTTAGGCCGTGACTAATTGATGAGGCGATAGGAAGGTTCATGCAGATTCTTGTTTTCAGAGATTCCCTTGGAATAATTATTACTTTTTTCTTGATTTCTGAATAAAAAAAAAATTTCGGCTTAAAAGTTTGACTTTTCAAATGTTTGAATTGATAATGCAAAGTTTTCCGGTTCATAAAAATAGCAATTTAGCGTTTTTCGACGGTTCAGAAAAGGCTAAGAAACTTAGTGGCTATTAAAAAAATACGAAGAAGGGAAAAGAGAAGGTCTACAAAAGGTCGGGTTGTAAATTTTCCTCGGGATGTTTTAGGGGGAGCTTCCGGTAGTTAATGCCTAGCGAACCCCCCTCCTCACGCCATTTCCCGTCCTACTAAACGAGATGGACAATAACGGAGAGACGCGAGAATGTGCTGACCGTCTTAAATCCATGTAAAAGATAAACGGGGCTTATAACTTTTAACTTATTCGTCCGAATGCGTATTATATTTTTCCCTCCTTTATTTTTTCCCCCTTTCGCACCAAGAAGATAAATCAAGGCACAGACCAGTGACCAATAAATGCAATATTACTCTTCTTCGCGACATAAACAAGTTTGAAATATAGCCTCTGAGACCGATATTTTACTTTCAGACTTCCTCTTCCGCCTCTTCTACTTATTCCTAGAAATTTAGATTTTCATCTCCCTCTTTCCTATCCAATATCGATCATTTATAATAAACCACTTATATTTCCAGGAAACAGAGTTTTGTCAGGACGATCATCTCCTGATCACGAAAATATAGGTCATTCCAAACCTGGGGATATATATATAAATATATGACGTAAACGGCGTTCTTCAAAATCAATTTCTCGTTGCGATGATGGAAGAATGAAAACAAAGTTCAAAGAATTCACAGCCGGTTTATTAAAGATCCTCACGGTTAATCAAAGTTTATTAAAGAAATCACACATAGTTGAGGGTAGAACTTCCCACGGGCGAAACACACAAATAATATCAAACTATTAATGACTAACACAGTTTTTGGTAGTTTAACGAAAGCGTTACGAGGCTTGCACCTCTCTTGTCTGAGTTCCGAAATCTTAATGTCCCTTCGTCTACTTTCACAAAATGCCGAGCCCGGGGGGTGTTCTGAGGAGAGCTTAAAGAGCTTACCCTCAATCATTAAAACTAATCAATTAACAATCGACTAATTAAAGTTGACAAGATGATGTCATCTCAGTGTTAGCAGTTTCATGTCAGTACTTCGCACTTCAGCAGTCCATCACCGACATATATATTTATATAGGTATGTACCGACGCGATAACTCGAGCTAGGATTGTTTGAATTAAACGAGACTTGGTATTTAGAGCTTTTGTTTCACCAGGTAGAAGCCTATTGAAAATAGCTTGAATCCAGAAAGCGGTTCTGGGACTTGTTTAAGGGGCCTAAATGGAATTTCGTGATTTTCTTGTAACCTTAGGGTTTGAGATGGTTGAAAATCGTGATGTGAATGTCTGATGATCCGCAGACCATATTAAGAACGGTTCAAATCACGGAAGATGTTCTGGGACCCACGTATAGGGGCCTAATGGAATTTCGTGATTTCTTCGATACCGGAAAGTTTGAGATGGTTGGAAATGGTGACGGAAATATATTATGGCCCGAGGACCATAGTAGAAGACAGTTGAAATCGTCTAAGCGGTTCTGGGACTCTCCCGAGGGACTGGGGCGGGAAACTAGGACATCAAGGCAAACTGGGACATCAAAAATAGGCTTAGGGAAGGCCTCTCCGGAGGAAATCCGCTTCTTCTGGAGGCTGCCTCGAGGAAATTTTCTTTTATTGGATTGAAATGATTGTTTGGTGTTTGTTTTTTAGTTGGTCCTGTGATTAAGTCGGTTGGGCCGGACAGGGTGATGACGACTGCGTTGTTCAATGAGGCTTCCTTTGATTGCGAAGCGGAGGCGAGTCCAACTCCGAGCTACCAGTGGTTCCAGCGTGTCCAGGGAATGGAGTCAGCGATTTTCGTCCGAAGTAACGATGCCCGTCTCAACATAAGGAACGTGAGCTACCACGATCAAGGCGAATACATTTGCCGCGTCTGGAACTACATCGGTGGCTCAGAACGTTCCGTCCAAAGCGACCCGGTCACCCTTCAAGTAGTCGGTACGTTTCGAAACCTAAATCGAGGTTTTTATTTATTTATTTATTGTAGGAGCGCCTCAAGTTATGAGGTCCAGCAGCGGAAACGAGGTTGTCTCGTTAAGAGGCGGCGATGCCGTTTTAGGTCTCGTCGTCTGTGCCGATCCGAGGCCAAGCACCGCCTCTTGGGAATGGGGGAGTCTCCATCTACAAGCTGGCGAGGGTCTCGGAAGATATCAAGCCGAAGATCTCATTCAGGTTTGTGACTTCTTTACAGAAGAAATGAGGCTAAACTTGTTTTTTTAGATGGCACGAGAAGACTGCTACGAAGCCCGCCTACATGTCCGAGAAGTCGACCCTACAGATTCTCGAACGTACTTCCTCACCGTCGAAAACGAAAGAGGGGCCGACAAACATTACCTAAGACTGGCCGTTCGCGGTTCGTATACTAACGGCAAGTTTCAAATTCACTCTTTCACTCAACTAACCTTAGATTGCCTTTAACTGAGGCTTGCTTCAGCATTAACAGCACCTTCACTGGTGAAAAAAAGAGCTTAAAGCGGGAAAAAAAGACCTTTTTTAAAATTTTCGTTTGTGGGGCACCCTTTCTTAAAAACGGTCTGGGGATTAGATCCGCTATATGAGCCGATCTGTATGCAACCGACGGTTCACACGGGAAATGGAGTTCTCAGAAAGCACCCTCAGTTCTCCACCCTACATACGCGCCTTCCCATTTTCCCGTATTGTGTCTCAAACCGGACACCAAATCATAACTTCCATTACTGAAAGCTCATTTCAGAAAAAAAAAAAAATTATTTTTAGTTTGATGTAAATGGGCAAAAAGGAGAGTTCCATAAAAAAAGCTTTACAGGTACATTGAAAACCTTTTTATATTTTACGGCTCCTGTTCCACCCGGGGGCCTTTTTCATCCCCGAATCATCGTATTATTTTTTTTCCTTTGAATCGGAATTTTCCATCAACAACTCATTTTCCTTTGTTCTCTATCAACAAAAAACTACCTTCAATTCTCCAAATAGTCTCTCATTACTCATTTTCAACTTAAAAATGTCAATTTTCGTTTTTTTTCTTCATATATTTTAAACTGGAAACTCTTGGCTTGATCCCTAAGGAGGTGTCAGTGAAGGTAAACCTGGATGTTCGACTCGTGAATGTTACGGTTCCCTTCACCCGAAATCCCCTAAAGACATCCACGTTGCTTCTTATCTAAAAGTAGGCGTTTCTGAAAATTTCTTTTTGAATAAATTATGGATTTTCTGAGGTGTTTTTCACGCTGTTTTTCTATCTAGAGCCATCAAAAGTGAACTCGTCAGAAGACAAAAGTGGCATTTAGAGCCCTAACTATTCTTCTTAGACAAAAGGATCCCTGAATTCCAAAGGGAACCACTCTCTTAGATTGGAGTCACCCGTTTCTTATATAAATCAGCTTATATAAGTTCATTTTACGTCGAATCCCATCGGGTTCCTTTTGTTTTTTCTCTTTTTTTTTTCTCTCCCCTTTTTTTTCTTTGGGTCTTTCCTTAGAGAAGAAAAAAACATCTTTTTGATTGAATTTTAATTCTTTTAAGTTAGCATTCAAACTGCTTTTCACTTCAATCTAGATTTGAAAAAAATTTAATTGAATTAAAAATGTCTCCCTTCTTTGTGATTGAAACCAAATAAACATTACTTCATACAAAGCTCCAAGCTTATGAATTAATTCCTGAGCTACCATCCCAAAGTGTCAAATTTAGTTGCCTGCATCCATCCTACGAAAGAAGTCAGGGAGCGCTCACTGTGACCTGTCTGTCCAGTGGCGCCGCCCATCGGTTCATCCTCAAAGGTGAATGCTAGAAGATCCTACTGATAAACACGTGATCATATTTATAGATAATCTGTGCACGTGATATCATGATAACGGTTTATATAATACAGGTTGTGCAACCTTCTTGGCTCCGAGCCGCAATAAATAAATGTGTAAAAAGAAATTGTTTTTCTAAGTTACCTGAACGATTTCTCGAAAGAATTGATTTTATTTTCTTATTGGGACAATATTTTATTGCGTTATATAAATTCCTTTAGATTTTTTTTTAATAGAAAACATGGAAATAAATAATTGAAGGAAAATAAAGTGGTTCCCAATGGAGTAAAACCCAGATGCTTTTAGTATCATTACTATACAGTTTTAGTTGGAGACTAAATGCGGGCTCATTCGGGAAATGACATCCCTCTTGAGATTATCTATTCCATTACCCTCTTGGGAACGACGCATCACCCCCACCCCCCTCCAAAACCCCTCGTTTAATCCCGGGAACAATCACTTGATTCGAGGGTTATCAACGTATCGTGGATCGGAATCGCATACGTCAACCCCTAAACGGGCACTTGTCTTATCCTATCGCACTTGAATATTTTTTCAACTTCCAAACGCCAAAAACAATCGAAATGCCATGAAGATTGAGTGGCCTGAGTTTGAAGTTTGGATTTTTTTACCGGATGACGATTTTTTAAATTTTAAATTGATATTCTGTATAAAAATCTTGAAACGTTGTCAAGTTATGTACCAGTTTAGGGTCGGAATTACCATTTTATGAAACAGTGCGGTGTCACTCAAGCATTCGACAGGATTTCCATGTCGGTCGATGGAGTTTGTTGGACAAATTTATCTCCGACTTGTATTCTGACCCGGATCCTATCGAGATCGTTTTTACGTGAAAACTCCTGTCGAGTTGATTGGTTTGTTTGAATCTTTCTCAGAGACAAGGAAAACAAGTTTTGTTCATCTATGCCTCTGAAGTTAGTGTAAAAAACGAGAAAAACTGAAAAAATCGTTATTAATATCCAAAAGGAGTCTCCCATAGCCTGACGCAGCAGCATGATGATGGCTGATTCGTTATCATTACGTTACAAACAAAGCTTGGTATATTAGATGGTCTAAAACTGTTAAATCTCCTATGTAAAACCATTTATTTGGCACCAGTGGTAGGTTTCTCTCTTATCTCTGGTCATCAAATAGCAACCTTGACCTATTGATGTTCAAAACAAAGATTTCAACGAATAAACTAGCTTCTATCGATCACCTCCAGGAGCGTCAATTAGTCACAAGATGCCTAATACTCCTAATGACCCCTAATGAGGTTACTCAGTGGTGTTGGTGGCATAAAATAAATGTTTTGCACTAACATTTGACCAAGGCTAATGGCGTCTTTTCGTAAATCTTGGTTTAATGTAATGACACAAAAGAAAACTATTTTATAGTGGACCTTTCTTAATACCAATAAACTTTTGTAGACGATATAATTCCCAGTAGGTTTAAGACTTTAGTTCTTTCGCTCTTCTTAGGTGCAGGTGGCGTTGACAGCCAAGCCTCGGAATAAAGAAATAAACTGTTTAAACGAGCAATCAAGAAGGGATGTAATGGCGATCCTCAGAGACTTCTATTAAGTCAAGCGGAGTTTACAACCCGAGGGGAACCCACCCTTTTATCACCTTAAAACTCAGCGCGTTTCTGTCTTATAAGTTTGAGCAAATTGTAACATTCTCTCGTATCAGGGACATCACTTTCGCTTTAATTATTCGCTCTAGTTTATTCCACTCCTACCCTATGAACTTCGTTTAATTGACATAACAACGTACCATTAAATAATGTCTTTGTAATTTTGCATTTTCAATTGTTTTGGGGAATTGAATGAAGTGTTAAGTATCTAAAAGTTTCATTCAAAAAGTTTCTTTAGTTGTTTCAATCATATTAAAAGTCGTCAAGATCCTATGTTGTACCTAAGGATTTGGAGCATTAATACCCTTAGGTCAGCAATATTCTTAAAGAAGGAAAACACTTGAATATTTTTCCAATTTATTTGCAAATTTCCGAGATAAAAATAAGAAAGGGTAACCAGTCTCTTACGCCCGGTTGAACAGAAAATTGTAAATTAAGTCTCGACACTGGGTGCCCTTTTTTTTCTTCCACGAGGCATTGTATAAATTCATCAAGAAGGGTTCCTTTCGCATATGTATGCCGAAAGGGAGGGGCCTGCAAGTGAGACTATGATCGCTCGGGATCACTTACGCGTATCCACGCCCGGGGCATTTACATTCCATTTGGGATCGTTGAGATGCATGCGACGTTTCTGCTTACCAGTCCACTTAAGCCTGGCAAAAGCTTAATCCCGCTCCTCAAGAAAACACCCTAAATCAATGTACGTTATAATCCTCCTTTATTCCTCCATTATGCTAATATTCGCCATCTTAAAGATTAACGCTGAAATCTTTGAATTTTAATCAATTTGTCGAAGAAGTGTGGGGGAGAAAAAAAGCTTTGATAAATATCTGAAATCTGGATTTTGCGGCTGTCTAGAAGACTTGAATACCATCACAAGATATTTTCCATCTCCGTCATTTCCGTATCCGAGTTCATTATTTACAACTGATGGATGGGCGCCTATTGAGGGAAGGGAGACAGGTTCGGATTACCCGCTATCTCTGCCAAGGCCTTAAAAGCCTCCACGTCTCTCTGCAAGAAGCGAAACGTATTTTAAGGGAGTTTTGAAGGGTGCTTTTGAGTAAAAACACTTCGTGTCTCGAGGTTTTACTCTGGTTTAGGCTGCTTGATTAATCGAACTTTACTATCGACTTATTTATATTTTAAATTTTTTTGCAGAACCGTTGGCCATGATGACTGTCATCTCTTTAGCAGGTGGCTGCCTTACGTTCTTCCTAGTCTGCGTACTTTGCGGCATCTACTGCGCAAGGACGGAAAAATGCTGTTTTTCACGTAAGAACTTTTTTTTGAAATGGTTTTGTCGGCTATTAAGAGGGCTCGTTGAATAAGAATGACAAACGTTGACTGATAAGAGGCATTCCCGGCCGTGCTCGCATCCCGCAAAACAAGTGGCTCTACATTAATATCCTCAATGTCTGAGCCTCGGAGCCGTTGTTTGTATTGTTTGTATCGTGCTAGCTTTGTTTCACCGGAACGGTCAAAACCCCGGGTGAAAACTCGCAGAGAGTAATTTACATCTGTCAAAACGGGGCCGTATATTTTCCTGCGGGGCATCAAGGGGACGTACGCCCCTCTGGGACCCGGCACGTTTCCACCAAGCTTCCTCTTTGATTGTATTTTATTCGCCCTTCGATTTTTCAACCGATTTATCGTCTGAGAGCATCTACCAATAACTCTTTTTTTTTAAACCATCAATGGACGTTTTGTATTTTAGCAATAAGTTCTCTTTTGATTGATTGGTAATATAATCCACAAAAACCCCACCTACATATTGTTGCATTTTTCAAAAAGCAAATGATGGGCTGGATGGTTATCCGAAATACAATACCTACATGTCTTATTTTTTAAAGAGTTTTTTACACTTTTCATTTGTTCATATTTACCTACATAATTGTGTACAATTTTTGCTCGAGAAAAATGATACAAATGTGCCACAGATAATTCTCCAGCTCATGCCATATTATGTCTTGTGCTTCTGTACATAGTAGCATCTAATCGATTGTGTCGCTATGGCGATAACAATTGTTCTATTGTAATTTTAAATAATTATTTAAATTAAATAATTTATGGAATTTTGCTTCAGCTTTCATACATTTTGTATTTTGAAATTAAATTATAAGATTTAATATCAATTGATTGGTTTGTAATATCAAAAGATTTAATTATCATAGTATAGTAGTTTTCCTGATACTTATATTGATCCGATATCATCAATTGGCCTTTTTTTTTCCCTGCATAGTGTATTGTTGCATATATTTGGTTTTACAAGTTAATTTTTCAAATACAATATTATGTATTAAAATTTGATTTATGGGCTTCTCTCATTGGTTAATTTATTTCGGTGGAGTAAATCTCGGAACCATGCATTCTCTATTATGCAGATTGATTCAGTTTTCTGCAGCGGCGGTCATTTACTCCGATCTGATCTAAATTGCAAAATCCCCTCCCCCCCCCTACCCAGTGACATATACGAGTTCTTGTCCTATGTCAACGCTAAACCAGCTCCAGCCTCCAAAGCCAACAAGTAAGCTTCAATTGATTAGACAACAGATTTCACTATATAGAGCACAATCGTTTCGTTTTCGCTCTTAAAACCATTTATCTCTTTCCGTATCACGGATTTCAGGAAATTCTAAGAATTTCTCTTCTCTTTTGAAGTGGCGGATAATCAGGTTATCGAGTTAATCGAATTAAAGTCAAGTGTTAATAAGCTATAGATGTGGAATTTAGTCGATTTAAGGTGCTTGAAGCTTAAAATATTCCAATCCAACCAAAAAAAAAAAAAACTTTTTAAAACCAAATTTCCCCTGATGTATAGGAATCAATGGCTTTTAATGACTATGACTCTGGGGCATATCAATACCATGGCCCGTGTTAATTATGTCATTCATAGTTCTGTTTTAAACCAATAAAGTAAAGAAATTCACCAAAATCGACATTTTTCCTTCAATAGAGAACCCTGGGCTTTTGGACCGAGTACCTCACCCGATATTTTACCTGTGAGTGTCTGAAAAGAGTTTCAGCTTTTCGTATCACTTATCAGCATGTCGCGTCGTATCAGGAATAGTTAACAAGTTTCACACTAGGGCAAGATAAAGAAAAACATCCCTACCAGACTTCATTATAACAGTTCAATTAGTTTAAAATGACGAAAACCAACTTGAAATGGCGGGAAAATCTACCCAGGCAATTTCTAATCTTATAGGTGGTACACAGAGTAGGGCAAAATGTAATTGAATTACAAATTACTTTGAAGTAATTGAATTACAAAGTAATTACTTCAATTACTTTGTAATTCAATTACAATGTAATTGGAAAAAGTAATTGGATTACAAATTACAAGTAATTCAATTACATTCAAGTAATTCAATTGCATTCAAGTAATTCAATTGCATTCAAGTAATTCGATTACAAGAAATGTATTGTAATTTGATTACAAAAATGTAATGGCCGGCAACAAAAATGTGTTGTATGATAAAGGACTCTAGACTCTCTAGAGAATCTTTTTCTGTGATGATGAAGTCTAGAGTTTCGTTTTTCGATGATGAAGGATTCTAGAGGATCATTTATCTTTCATAAATATACCTAGAGTGTCATTTTAGGATTATAATAGCACCTAGAATGCCTTTTACTTTGAAAATGAATTCTAGAGGGTCTTTTTTCAATGATGAAGGATTCTAGAGTGTCTTTTTAGGATTATTATGCCATCTAGGATGTCTTTTACTTCGAAAATGAATTCTAAAGGATCGTTTTTCATTTTTCTTGAAAATTTAGTGAAAATAGATATTTTTCGATTTGTTGTAATTTGTAATTGAAAATGTAATCTAATTACAAATTACATTTTAATCGAATTACATTGTAATCGAATTACATTGTAATCGAATTAGGTACAATGTAATTCCATTACTTACTATAAAAAGTAATTCGAATTACAATGTAATTCAATTACTTACTATAAAAAGTAATTCGAATTACAATGTAATTCAATTACTTACTATAAAAAGTAATTCGATTACATTGTAATTCAATTACTTACTATAAAAAGTAATTCGATTACATTGTAATTCAATAACTTACTATAAAAAGTAATTCGATTACATTGTAATTCAATTACTTACTATAAAAAGTAATTCGATTACATTGTAATTCAATTACTTACTATAAAAGTAATTCAATTACATTGTAATTCAATTATTAATTCAATTACATTGTAATTCAATTATTAATTCAATTACAATGTAATTCAATTACGCCCTACTCTGGTGGTACGTAATTCATATTCCAAAAATTGTAAAAAAATGTTGTCCGGTACGTATGAGGAAGCTGCAACATATATGACCAAACATTCAAACAGGTGTCCTGATACACGTGTGTACAAATAAAAACTGTATTTTATAACCCGTTCGGAATTGCTTTTTTTTAATATACTTTAAAAGCTCTTTCCCCATTTCGCTTCGGTGGCAAACACAAAAAAAAATTAAAACTGACCAACGTTCACAATTCATTTTAAAAAATAGGGTTATGCTCTCACTTCTCTTGCGAAACAGTGGAAGCAACAAATAATTTACGAGTTCGAGTCGACTCGTATCGCCGGCTCGTAAATTAACAAATCGATTGCCCGTTATCGGAACTGGGGAAGAGAAGCTGACGCACTGATAACAGAAATTCATGGTCTGCATGCTTCGGTCGTTATAAGTCCAGCCCTATAACTCATAACCATTTTCCCAAGACATTCTTAGCTGTATATTTTAAATTTCTTTTTTTATTTCAGGAAGGAGTGATTTCCAGCCGACCGATTTAGAGAGGTAACAAATTAAACTTTTTGTAAACTAGATTTAAAACTTTTTTTTTCACCTTTTTTTTCATGGCCTCTGCGAAACGTTTCATTAATTTAATGGCCGACAATTCATTTGTAAAGAGTCGGAAGGCTAAAAGTGAGAAAGCTTGCCGGGAGGGGTGAGACTGAAAATATCACCGGTTGGAAAAGTTTTTCTCCGTAAAAGTTACTTTAAGATCCCTCGTCTAGTTTTAGGTCCGAATTTTCGCTCAGGCTTTTCCTCCGACAAGTTCCTGGAGAACGCGGAAATTGTGCAGTTTCGACCTCTTTGAAATAATTTCCAGAACAGCTAAAACTTTTAACAATTTTGTTGATAAAAAACAATTAAAAAAAGTCAAAGGAATTTTCTTTCTTTTTAAGGAGAGACCTATGACTTTTCCGTTTTCTCAATGTAATAGTTGACCCTTGTTCGTTCCTATCGGAAGGGTTTTCCCCCTTTGTGATGCAAAGGTTGTCATCCTCAACGTCCCTTTTTCCTCCCCTTTAATTCCGCCCTTACAATAGCCCTTCCCCACTTTATTTCCACAGAATTAGTCCTGAGTGCTTTTGACCCGTTGTCGAGAGGACGGAAAGTTTTATTTTACAAGGGATCCCTAAGTAGTTATGCTCTCTTGAATAAATTACATTGTTTTCCTGTTAAATGTCAATTACGAACCTTGGAATAATTTAATTTTTGCTATTTGACGTTAAAATTGAATTGTATAGTTGGATTTAATTTAAACCCAATGTTATTGTTTGTTGATTTTTCTTCTTTCATGCAAAACAGCCTTTCTTGGTGGCTTTTGTTTGAAAAATGAGGCAGTTTTTTAATTTTTTTTTTTAATCCAATGAATAATTATTTTTTAATCACGAACTTCTAATCCGCGGGTATCTTGAAGTTTCGTGAATAGGTTGCGTGAGTATCAGGTTGCTTTACACATGTAAAGGGTATCGGTGTTATTAGTCACATCAATCCAATTTTCCGACCACACTGGCACCACCCTCGTGTTAAATGTGGGACTGAATTTTTTCCCTGCTAATCACATTTGAAAAAAACTTTTTGGGAATAAAATTGGGGTTGGAGAAAAGGGCGGAAGTCTCAAAGGGTCACTTCGCTGACCAGCATCTGAGCCCACGAAAATCCTCAGAATAAATCAGACGGAGAATTCCAAATGGGTATTTGCTGTATTCAAATAAACCGTAGGTGGGGATGAATGTTGGCGGAGTTTTGAACAGGGAGAACCTCGGGATATTGGGAAAGTCCACAGGCATTTGCATGAAGGCCGAGGGAAGCAAACCCTTAGGGAAAGGCTCAAACCAAAACCTTCCCAAAGAAGCCCCCGAGTACAGCTTTTTTTCTCTCTCTAATAACATTTTTTGTCTTCAATTTCTTTTATATCAAGGACCCTTAAATTCAATTTTTAACGTATTTTTCCATTCTAAAAAGATCTTGTTAAAAATTGAAATCGATTGTTTTTTCTTTGTTATAGCGAGAAGAGCGACATGTCTAGCATGATGTCGCGGAAAGGGACGGGGTGCACCCCGCGGGTCGAAACGGGACCTCCACGACCTGAGCAGCCATTCTACAGATCAGGCCCTCATTCGATAACGGCCCCGAGTCCGGATGCGATGAAGGTGAGGTTAGCCGCGATGGTCCTCCAGCCTCCGACCCGGGTCTAGCCAAAAGCTCGCTTTAAGTCAAAAAGACGCTATCACTCTGTGGCTGACAATAACTTCATCGCATTTTCTTACGACTGAATTTTTTTTTTGTCATGCTCTTTACCCAGTGAATCCATTTTTTAACTCTCAATTTTTTTTTTCATGAATGACGCACTTTGCAATTTTTTTTACCATCTAGCACATTTAAGTGTGATCATCCACTTTGAATCTCGCTAAAAAGAAATGTTAAAAATAATATTTTTTACAATAATTTTTTTTGGTAAAATATTCTGAGTACTTTTGCTCGAAGAAGTTGGAAAGAGAATCCTCCTTCCCTTAAAACCTGGATAATCTCGGTAACACTTATTGGAAGGCTATCATGTATTATTCATCGAGAGCGTGTATACTCTGAAAAGTTGGTAACGCGTTACCTTTCAACTCATTTTTTATTCAGACCAAAAAAAAATTAATTAAAAAAATATTATTTTTTATTCGTGCTTCAGTGAAGCTTTTCTTTGGCATAATTTTATTTTTATCCTGTATATCTATGTAAATTGAATATGTTAAAGAATTTAGATTTTAAAAAAAAAGTTGTATCAGTAAAATTGCACAAGTAGACTTTAGACAACGATCTCGTAAGACTAAATGTGCCGAAACTAGTCAATTTCTTGAAAAACGATGTACAGTAACGGGTTCTTTCAAAAAATTAAACTACTTTTGTTTTACTGTAGTAAAGGTTTAGACTAAACAAAAAAGCATGAATTTTTATGTTTTTAAATCTGAAAAAAAAATTATCACGACAATTTTTTCAGAAAAGCACCTTGAGCACGTTTTAGTTTAATTTTTTGAAATGCCCCACATTTTACGTATTGCGCAGCCTTTTTTTTAATGCATTGGCTGCTTTTTGTCGATGTTTTATAGTTTTAAATGTAAAATAGAGACATTTTGTATTCGAGGGACGATTTAAAACTTTTCCAAGATTCATTAACGTTTTATTCAAAGCTCCTTGATTTTCTTAAGGTTGTAATTTTCAAATGCAGTTTTCTCTCTGAAAAGCAGAATTTAAAACCGTTTTGGTCGCGTTAGATTTTCCAGCTCAAATATTTTGATAAATTTTTGTCATGCGAAGTTAGGCTGGCTAAAAATTAAACGCTGAGAAATAATGAGTTCAAATTTTCCATGAAAATGATATTAAATATTTTACTACCTTATTATTTTATAATTTTTTATTAATTACTATGGTATCGTTTTCCTTTTTGTATTTTACGTATAGAATATTGGATTAGGTTTGATTTAAAAAAAAAAAAATCATTTATTTTATAAATCCTGGATTTAAAATATGCAAAAATATAGGGAAAATTTGAAATACATAAAAGGAATCACTGTGTTTGCTTTTAATAATGCATGACGGAAATTCCACCGTTTGCAGCACTTTTGTGTTCTTTTTGTTTTTGTTATGAGCACTTGAACAGCATGATGAGAAGCACCTTTGATGGATGTTATGCCCTAGTTAGGTGTATTAAAAACTGACCGTAAAAATTACGCAGAGGGAGCCGAAGAAGAAAAAGAGGCGCCATAGGAAAGAGAAGTCCGAAGAGGAGGACGTACACGTTCCGACAGTCTCGAACCACGGTCCTGGTCTACCCCAGAGGATGACCTACTACGCGAAATCCTTCCCGGCGCCCGAGTACGGATCTTCGCCCTACTTCTGCCCGGCCCCTCAGCCGACGAGGACGTTCGCCTACGACAACGCGAGGACGATGAGGGCCTCCGCCTACTACCAGCCGAACAGCATCGACAAAGCCGAAATTTGAACTTTACCCTCTAGCCGGAAATACGGCTTCGTCGTCTCAGACGGGTTATCTCAAAGTGTATTAATTTAAAATTGTATTTTTGTATAGTTTAACAAGTAGATGTTACCCGAGCTTATAAACGGTTTATATGTCAAAGCGTTATTTTTCAATAAATTACGCTCAAAAATAAAACGTGAAACATGCTCTTGCCTCTAAAAAACCATATTTCTTTGCCCCTTTTGTTTTTTCCTTTTCGCCTCTGTTTTCCATCGCAAAAACGTGTTTCATAAAAATTGTGTACATATAAAGAACGTTCTAAAATCGAATTTCCGTTCGTGCCAAAACGCTCACTTTTTTGTCATTTCATATAATGGAAGGCACTAAGCTCTTTGCCAATGTCGTTATAAATTTTATTTCTAGTTGTGTAGTCATAGTTTTATTCGCTGTTATGTAAAAAAAATACTGTATTAATATTTAATTAATAAAAAAAAAAGGAAAGATTGTATAATAATTCAAATCTATATAAAAGTTAGTTTTTTTGTTGAAAGACTATGTGACAATAAAATATATATTTTATAATTTGTTTTTTTGCTTTTTGTATTTTGTGAAAGCTTCGTAAAATTGGAGAGAAAAAGCTTAAATTTAATTAATTTGTCTCAAAAGGTCGTTTTGTATTATACGGATTAACCGTTGTAAATAATCCCCTGTAAATAATCCAATAAAAATCGAATATTTGTGGTTGTGAATGGACATAAGAAAAATGAGAGAATGTCAATATCCGTCTTAACGCTCAATTGGGCGACTTTCATCATAAAAAAATTCGATGTCGTAAAATAATGTGTTCAGACACGAAAACTTTTTTTTTTTAAATTATTTATTTTCATTTTAAATTATAAAGGAAAAGTTGGTGTACTTAAATTGTAAAAATAAAAGCACTTAAGCCGTCTGTAGTTATATTTTTTAACGGAAAAAACAGTACCAATTTTAACTATGATTACGAAAAAATGTTGGAATTGTGCATTTATGATGTATATCGATTTCGATGTTCCACACAAGTTGTCATTTTTACTATACTATGTAAATATTAAATCATCCCATCACTTATAGCCAAATAGAACCCGGATAATTTAATTAAAAAATATGTCATCGTACTGGCTTTTTTCTTTATCCTTAGCATTTTGATGATTTTCGAATATTTGAGTGTTCTAAAGGTGAATAAAAAACGACAATGCTCAAAATATTCTATTGAGGTCTCATTGAATTCATTCGTGGAGAGTTCTTTGTGAAGCGAAGTATAGCGCCATTGAAAAGTAAGAATAAATGGCTTGAAGCAACTAAAAAATTGGAAAAAAAAAGTTATGCAGTAATGAAATAAAATATATATAAATAAATATATATAATATATATGTTGGCTTAAGATAAGCCTAAGGGCCCCAGGGCCACCCTCAGCCTTGGAGGCGGCGCCGGTGACGGCTGAATCGACGTTGTCTGACATGATAAAATGGTCCAGGCAATGGAAACGGGCTAGTTCACTTCCTTACTTTTCCCACTATCACTTTTAAACTAAAAGATAAACCAAGAAAGATCCAAGATCACCCAAAACAGATCAAAGTGACTCGCACGGAAAAACCCACGTGTTCCATCACACTTCATCAACAAACATGGCGACCCACCCGCTCTTTAACCGGCCGTGCACAACCGGTGGAACCGGTACAACCTCCGGCTTCGTCCTTATCAAAGGCGAGCGGCCGCCCCTTTTCTCTTATCATTTGAAGTGACTTTTGGGAAAAGCAAGAATGCGAGCATATGACGACACGAAAGCACGTGTTTCCCGTCCATTTGAACAAAGACATGTCGTCACACCACGACATATATATGTATGTATATATCCCCAAGCTTGGGAATGACCTATGTATATTTTCGTGATCAGGAGATCGTCCTGATCACGAATATATAAGCCTCTAAGCCGAAAGCCGCCGTGAGGCCGGCCCCAATAGCCTGCTTTCCTCCGGAAATCCGCTAAAATGCAATACCCTATTTACGTTATAAAGTTCTTACTGTGGTATATCCTTTTCTGTTTAAGACAGAGTATCCAGGAATGCAGTAGACAAGTCCTGCATTAGTGGCACAAAGCACCAGCGATAATTCTTTTTTCTCCTTGATGCTAAATAGAAGCCAGTTGCATTCAATGGTAGCGTTCATTAACTTGTCGCCCTAAAATGCATCAATGTACAGTATCTAAATGCGGTCATAACTTACTGCTTTTTCGATCATATTCCCTGCTGCGAATAGGAAATACGCTGGCCCAAAATTGATGCAGAACATGATAAAATGTGGTGCGATGAGATTCGATCTGTTCCCAAAGTCGGTGAAATCCTGAAAATAATAATGGCGATGTTGGGCAACCTTGAAAATGACGCGAACTCTCAGACTTATGAAGAATGAGTACTATCAACGGGGTATACGCCACTTCGTGGTGCCCAGTGAACCAACTGGAGAAAGCTATAGCCTCTTGGGCGTACCATCATTCCCGTAGTTCTAAAAAAACAACCTCGAAAAATTTGATAATTAGCGTATACCCCGTTGTTCGTCGGCATGAATATCAAATTTTAACCATTGCCAAATGAAGCATAGGGAATATACATCTTGCTGAAGAAAGACTAATTTCTACCAAAAAAGACCATTTAAAGACTCGTCGAATTTCAATTACGGTTCTAAAACAAATTTTTACCCATTTCAAATGAAAAGCCAACTTACTTCACTATTTCCTGATGTGCCCGATATGTCAATAAGACGTCGCCTCGATTTAGCCGATCCAATTTTGACATGTTATTAGAAACAGCCAAGCAAAAGCCGTATATTTGAACAGTAAAAGCGTACATGAAAGCCGTCACGCGTGTATAAATTATGATTGAGGGTATGAAAACAGTCAATTGGGATAAGTATCCGAGGAAATAATGTTCTCTGAGGTAATCTGGTACCCAGACCTAAAAATAATTAAATGTGATTTTTCTGACAAAAAACTTACTTCCAGCGGTAGACTTTTTTTGGGTGGATCTGTCAAAATGTTTTCTGAAATTGTTTTAAGAGTGTTTACAAATAAAAGGCCAAAGACAAGCCCGAAAGAGACATTTCTATCGAATTTAGTCGAACTATGCAAGTATTCGTCCAAAACATGTTTCTGGGAAGCTTCGAGTTCTTTCCAGGTCGTTCTTAAATTCTTCAACATTTTTAGGACTGCATCTTGATTAATAAACAAGGTTGAGTACATGTAAAGGTATTGAAAAGCCCCAATGGTAAAGTTGGTAGCTTCGAGACTGTCTTCAAAAAAGTTGTCCGAAGTGATGCAGGTGAGGAGGCATCCTGTCGCCATTAAAATGTATCCAACGAACAAATAACATCTCCAAATCTCAACTCGTACTTTATTTTTAGGGGAGACAGCATTCGAAAAGAGTCCAGATAATATCGACGATTTTTCAAGAAATCCAAAAGGTTCTTCATACTGAAATACAAGCTGCGGAAAATCACTAAAAATGAAAGTTTTACCTTTAAAAATTTGCGAATTCTTTGAAAAGTATTCATAGTTCAACGTTTTGCAAACGAATGATCGACCAACACGTTTTTTATTTGAAATTAATTATTTGATTTTATAATACATATCTCTTGAAAATAATGGACTAGATAAAAATTAGTGCAACTTGAGTAGTGGATAAAATGGGTGGAAGGTCTACCATTAAGTAACCCTTCCGAGAATTTAAATAATTCAAAAATAATATGGTTTTACTCTAAAGGTTCAAATTTAGAATGACAAACTCGATACCGTGTAATTCTTATTATTTTCTCTTGTTACTATTTTTTTTTTATTTCAATTTTTTACTAAATACATGTTTTTGTAAAAATATTTTCCTTTAAGCTCTTCTGGGAAAACTTTTGAAAAATACTTTCAATTCCCTATCCGTTGGAGTTAATCTTAGTTGTCGAATCCGACTGTTTGTGAATGTTGAACAGGATAAAAGAGGTCTTATCCGATTATTTCCAGAAGATTTAATATTCTGGAAGTTCTTTTCGCTAATGTAAGCCACCTCACTTTTGTTTTTTATCGTCGAAAAAGGTCTTCAACAAGTCCAACTCTGAAATTTTTTAAGGGAAATGGCATCTTTGACTAATCGACTGGGTTTGAGTTTTAATTTCGTTTAAAGTAAGATCACGTGTTGAAGGTAACCAATTTAATTATCCAATCTGGGTTATAGGGGCGATAGGTTGTCTGATCTTTGCCTAATTGGTAACCACGCCCTTCGCATTATCGTTGCTGACCCGGAGGGTCTCTCGTGAGCAAGCGGCCTCGCCTTTCTCCGACGTCCGGATAATTCTGATGCCCGCTTCCTTTTCTACCCTTAATCTCGCACGTGCCTCAAAAGTGATTTTATTACATGAATACCGTTTAGGAAATCTTTTTTTAAATCTTCCCAGGTGAGATAAAAGCAATTTTAAAAAGTCGGATTCCCATGGGACGCAATTAGCAAAAATTTTCCCCTTTCTCCTCCCCTTATGGAGGATCGGTGGACGCCTAATTACGGCCGACTAGATAATTCAACTCAATCTAATTAGTAATTTACTCAGCCCAAATAAGTTTAAAAGGGTGGCGAGGTCCAACAGTGTCCTTAATAATATACCGCCTACCCAGTTAATGAATAAAGTTAGATCATTTGGGGAGGCGTTCTTCAGCTTTTTAAGGATCCGATTAAAATTAGTGGGAGCAAAAAAAGGATTTATCATAAAAAAAAGTTTCGATTTAAATAAAATAAATCTGAGATTTTCTTTTCCCCTCTTTCAAAGAATTTAAGTTTTTCTCGCATTTCAAATTGAATTTGAAGAAAACTAAAAGAAAATCGCTTTTAAATAAGTGGAATGGCACTCAGAAAATAGGGAACTCACGTCTTTTACAGTTGTTTTTCTTCTTCTTGTGTCCTCCTAACATCAGATCTTGTAGCGAGTGTTTCCTGTACAGAAAGCACAAAGCTTTTAAACCTAGAAGATTGAGTTTCCCGATCCTAAGGTTTTGCCACGTTTTATTTTCTTTGACGATCATAAATTCTCAGCGGAAAACGTAATCCCTTTCAGTTACAAATGAAAATAATCTCTTTCCGATGGCTTATTAATTTTAAAAAATCGAATAAAAATAATATAAATTTTTTATAAAAATTTTCCAAGATATTAAATGGGCCAACAGTGCATTACCTTCAATGAAATACGCGACAATGAGGGAGGCCTAAAAAAAAGAAAACGAAAAAAAAACTTTGTTGTGAGTAATAAAAAAACGGGGTTTCACCAAAAAAGGGGTAAGGCTGACTTCTTTTGAAAGGAAGTTTACGCCATAATTTAATACAAGAAGCGGGATAATACTAAACTTGAAAGAGAAAAAGAAGAAAAAAACGTTTTCGTCTCTATACTTTTATATAAATTTATTTATTTTGCTGAGTAATACAATCACGAAATAAAAAAAAATCCGCTAAAAGAAAAGATTTTCGAATTTAATCAGAATAATATCCCTTGAGTTGTTTTAACGAGATTTTTTTTATTTATTTTAAAATGTTGTCTTTGCCTCGTATTAGCTCAAAAGGGTTTTACTTTTTAAAAAAATTTGTGTCTTGGGCTATTTTGCATTTTAAAATTAGGTTTTAGAAGTAAAGCTTGAGAAAAAAAATTATAATTCTAATTTTTAAAGAAAACTTTTGGTTGGCTAACTTCTGAGTAAATAAAAGGTCTGGTTTAGATGTGGCCAATGCCTCCTTTGTAAGGCCATTAATAAAAGAAAAAAAAAAGAAAAAGATCTGGTCTGGATGTGGAACTCCCAAAACTGAAATTTCTCAAAAAAGTGCCCTCTCTAGTGCCACCTCTATATGGTGAAGATCGGTGGTGTTTTACGAAACCTAGAATTTTGGGAGTACATAATACAATAACTTTCTTTTTGAGAAAGTTAAAAGAAAATCTGTGGAAAGATTTTTGAATACTGTTTAACATTTTGATACTTCCACGTTTATTCATCATCCGGACGTCGTAAAATTAAAGCGATTTTTCACTTGCTATCTTCACTTGAACAGGGCTTATAAAATTCGCCTTGGAAGTCGTCGCGTTTTTCCACGTTCGTGATGGATGGGAGAGAGAAACGTCGCCGAGCTGTTATTGAAAGGAGAGGACACATCGGGCGCTGTCGTTGCTAAAGGAAATTAATCGGAGGCGGTTTCCTCTTCTAATTGTCGCTCCCCGTTCACTGAGACGCTCTTATTGCCATCTCTGCACTCAGATGTCGTCGAGCTATTACTCAACTTAAGGATTCTCATTCATCCAAATCCCAGACAGGATCAGAGGCTCGAGATTCATAAATAATATGCGATCACCTAATTAACAAACTTTATTTTTCTCATGGGGTATTATTTCAAGGGTCATTGAACTCGCATGATTTTAGGGCACATTGAGACCGAAATGAGGTGCCATGACATTCACAAGCCATTACTTGAAAATAAAGAATGTGATTGAAAATGATCTTGATTTAGATAAAAATGAAAGCTTTTGTGGACCTATATATTCGTGCAGTATACTGAAAGATATAGGAATCGATTTCCGAAACATTTTTGATTAAAACACGCATCCCCCTTCGGGTCCGGAGATCACAACCCTGTCCACCAGACTTCAATTATTTGGCCTTTAGGTTGAGGTCAGAAGTCTCTAAGGTCCCCTAATTTAATACATGTAGCGCATTCTAGTAGAGAGTTTAGAAATGATTTGTGTGGATCGCTCTTGGAGAGAAAGGGAGAAGTTGATGGTGTTTTGTTTGAGTTTTGAACCGATAGATGTCAGTGATCGTTGTTGGGGAAGCCTTGAGTGAAGGCCTCAGTCGGGTTGTCTCGAGACTCGAATGTTTAGTAATGTTCGTGGTGAACAGTGGTGAGTGGCCGGTTCCTGGCACACGATTGAAGAAACTCGATACCAGTCAGAGGGCCCCCGCGATGCTATTTTAAAACTCGGAACGACTTTTCACGTTTTCTCTCTCTCCTGCTTCGTTTCGGGGGGAGATATTTTTATAAATAGAACCATGGCCGATCTCGTTCCCCGGCCGATTTGGAACTGGGTGTCGAAAGCATGGAGGAGTATGGAAGACTTGGCGGATAAGATAGACGATCTCATCTGCACATTCGAAGGCGGCGGTGACTCGACTATGGATACGGTCGCGATGTACGTGTTCGGTTGGATGTTGTTGGGCTTGGTCGTCGTCGGTGTCGGACGTTTCGCTTATGGCAAGTTTGTCGTGAAGAAAAGTGCGGACGAAATCAAGCCCGACGAGAAGCCCGCGATAACGGCGAAGGAGACGCCCGAGCCTGCCAAAGAAGTCGCCAAAGCGGTCGTCTCGAAGCCTGCGGTCCTCTCCGCTGCTCCTTCTTCGGGAAGGTACGTCCCTCCGACTCCTCCGACGAGGAAACGACTCGGCTCCAAATCCGGGGGTGGACCCGTCAAACCGAAACTCAGCACCGCCATCCATCCACCCCCCGTCGCGACCGGGCCCGACCCCGAAAGTGTCAAGTGGGTGAACGACTTGTTCCATTGGTTATACTCCGATTTAGTTGTAGTGAACGAACTTTTAACCACTTGGATACTTTCGCTCAACGAATTTACGAAAAAATCAGTCGCTGAGGTAAGAACAAAAAAAAAGTGCTTCAATGCAGTGACGCCTCCACTGTAACCATGTGAACGAGGTATCAACCCCCTTTCTCGTAACCACCCCTATTTCCAAGGTCTTTCAACCCTCACCTCCAACTTCCCTTTCATTCATGAATTTTATATCAAAACACTTGTTCACTTCCAAATGTCATTTAAACATTTCCCTTTATTACTCACTCGGAAAATATTTTATCACGAAACAAGCGTTAGCATTTTTATCAACGTGATGTACTCACAGCGATGACAGTTGTATGCCACTATCTCTCATTTTGAAAACCATAGTTACATTAAATTTTGATGCCAGGAATTTTGCATCACAATTTATTAACGAACTTTGAAAAGCAGATATTTGCGATGTTCAGGATTTGCCAAAACACAGTTGCATAGACTCATCTATCTTCGTCTTGAAATGACAGCGCTAGGTTTTCTATACTTTGGAGAGAATTATTCAGGGTTCAAGGCTTGCTGTAAGAAATTTAATTTATTAATGTCAAAGTAATTTTTGTCCATACGCTTTTATAGGCCATTTCGATTTTCACCTCTTTCGTAACTTTTCCCCAACGTTTAATATTCGAAGTTCTTATATCCTCGTCAAAAAATGTAAAAAACGAGTTTTAATTGTGGGAGAAAAAAAAACTCACAATTCGTACTGACACCCGGAAGTCATTAATTTGCCGATTAATACTTTTTTCGATTTCCTGTCTAGCGTCGAAAGAGGGAGAATTTCAGGAGTTTTTAATTGAATCCACTTTATGTGCTGATAAATTGTTTTAGGGATAATTAATCACGTCAATATTTGCTCTAGAAATTGATAGGTGTAGTTAACTCATAACGATCCAACTAAGGTCTACATTTTCCCCAATTTTACTTTCAAAAAATGATCAAAATTTCTGTATGCAAGGCTGTATGTGAGGACTGATGAGTTATTGATTAAAATCTAATTATTTTCCTGTGCTTGTAATTTTCGATAATTTCCTTTGGCCCTGACACTCCTGCATTGTCATCTTTTGATTATAAAAAGGACCGTTTAGGATAATGGAACACTAAACGATTATTATAATTGTGATTCTTAAAATCATTTATTTTTATTAACTTCCGTATATTCTTGATGAGAGTTTGCATGAATGGCTCAATGCACAAATCCTCCAAACGTGTAATCTTCTGCAAACGACTTGGTTGTGTAATTTTAGCGGATTTCCGTAGGAAAGTATGCTATTGAGGTGGTCGTCACGGAGGCTCCCAGGCTAGAGGCTTATATATTCGTGATCAGGAAGCTCTGGGGATCACAAAAATATAGGATGTTCCCTTCATGTTTATTTATTATTTTTTTCTAAGCGCTCAGCGTTCCTAAGCTACTGGACTTCTAGACTATATCTTCAGAGGATATACAGGGTGAGGCCGGAATATCTCCCATATCGGAAGATAAAAACAAGGAGGATAATCCAACCAAAAGAGTAAAATTTTTGGCTTTGAGGCACTGGGAAAGTGCAAACACTGATTTGGTGAAAAATTTATTGATGTTCCATACTCTCCAAAGTCCAAAGTTTTCTTCTCCAAAGTTTTCCCACAATCAGGGTAGTGTCTTTGGAGATCGGAGGAAGTGTTGGGAGTTAGTGGGGGTTGGAGGGAGGTGTGGGGATGTAGAGGAGGGTTATGTGTTAATAGAGAGGTCAGTACACTTTTTGAGAAAGTTCCAGATTTGAGGAATTCTCGGTCCTCCATCATAGCGACCAGGCCAGACCGTTCTCATTGGTTTTTATGAAGTTTTATAGGTACTTAAATAAAATTACAAAGATATTTCTGTTTCACCCTGAATATCGTTGACTCTAGATTGAGCCTTTGTTGTTGACTAATGACTATCGAATTATTTGACATTTTTCACTTGTACCTATCACATTACATTTTACGTCACACATCTTTTTAACGATAATTGCCATTTCTATCACATCTGCTGTAAATTACCTTAAAATGTTAAAAAGAAACCTTGGAGTTTAAAATTTGCATACGGTTTGTCTTACTAAAATAAATTCACCGCGTGGCCGTACATATGAGGCCGTCATATTCTTTAAAAGAGCATGACATCATAATAATATCCGTGTTCATAAAATCACTCCATTTATTCTTTTTCCCACTGGATATTCTCCCATTGTATTATTTTATGTATCATGAGCTTGTTTCTTCCTGGTATTGTCCACGTCTCAAGTAGGTTAGATTAGTTTAGGTTTATTATTCACTGAATTTCACGTTCTATGTATTTTAAAAACAAAAATCTTTAGTTTATCTAATTGAGATAAATCATAGACGATAATTTAAAAAAAAATTATTGCTAATTACGTTTGAGTATTTTATTACGCAACCTCGTATCCTCTAGGAAAAAATATCATTCAATAGATTCTTTAAAAAATATTTTTAAATAGAATGTCTTAAAAATAAAAGTAAGCTGTCTGAACAGGAAATGGTTTTTATTTAAGGCACAGTTTTTGAAGTTAGAAAGTAACAATCACTCTAATTCTAATTGGATTCGACCCTAAAGACTTTCAAAAATTTATAGTTTCCCGAGAGGTTATAAAATAAACGATTTATGTTTTTGTGGCCAATTCGCTAAAGGGGTCAACGCCATGGAGTCGTAGATCACCTATCAAAAATCAATAGAGAGAAATATCGGACGTTGAACTTAAATGATTACCTAAACGTTCTAGATTGACTTGAAATTTCTCTTCGTCTGATCAAAATCAAATTCAAGTGGATCCTCGTTTTAGGAAACAGCCTTGCTCACAACACCAAATACTGACATCACCACATCGTTCTTGAAATTCCAGGGTTATCTTGGAATAAAAAACCCTTGGCATACATTTTTTAAGGCGGTTTTTTTTTAAATTCTCTCCTTTTAAATTTTCAATTAAAATTTCTGAACGTTTTGACCTTATTTAAACAAATTCGGTTAATTACAGCTTCGTACTAAAACACTTGGTATCTTCTTGATTATTGATTTTTTTTTCATCGTTCAGTGAAGCAGGAAAAAAAAAATTTTCGGCACGAAATGTTACGGAAGTGTTAATTTAACTTTCGTTTTTCTCTTCGGTTAAGCATGAATTGGATGCTCCGATTGTTTTAGAACTAAAAGGTGTTTTAATTTTTCAATTAATTTTTTTCCTTCGTGAAGAACCCAAGGTTTCACATTCAAATTAAATGCTATTGTTTAATTCAAAGGTAATTTTTGAAACTCGCTTGATGATATTAAAAGAAATTAAACAATGACAAATTGTAGGTATTTAGCATGAAAACCTTGGTTTTTTATTTCTTTCGCGATTATTTTAAAACCTGATTTACTGACTTCACGTCCTAAAATTAGTACGGACTAAAATTAGAGGTAGGAACCTTTGGTCATTTTTCAATATTGTTGTTTTAAAAATACGATGTAGGTCGAAGATCTCGGTTTTATGATTAAAATAGTTAAAGAAAAAAAGGAAATTAGTGGGCATGGGAAATACTGCGGTGTACATCAATTGTTTGGTTATGGGAAGAAAATTAGGTTGTTTGATTGCATGTTTTTTAAAAAAAATCAAGGACGAATTTCAAGATTATGTAGTTGAAGGTCGCCCTAAAGGTTACACTTCCTTTAACTTCCTGATATTAAGAACAAAAATTGATTTTTTTCATGATTTTTTCTAGCATGGCGTTGGTGTGGAATTCGTCCGCGTTTTACCCGAAAGCCCGCCGCCGAACGTCACCAACGTTTTTTGCGAATGCGCTTCGAATGACGATGTCGTAAGTTCAATTTTTATTTTCCTCCATAATTTTGTTCCCCTGCATTCGGAACTCGTTTGTTCTCACAAAAGTGTCTTCAGTGCCAATTTATTTTTAAACTGTTTCCGCTCAAAACCGCTTAAAGACTTAAAGAATTCCCTAAATAATTAACATAAATTTTTTTTAAAAATCTTCTTGATTTGTGTTATCGTTTATGATTGACATTTAGTCACGACCCCCTTAATACGATATAAAATCAAGAGTTGACCTTTACTGTTTGAGCTGTGTCATCATCTTTTTTTAACAAATTGGCCTTTTGTCCTGTTTGTCTTTTTAAACAGTTCAATACTGGTTATACGATATAAATTTTATTACACGACAGGAAGGGTCCTCCCTTGGGAAATAAATACATTATTCTGCACCATCCACTATCCTTTTTTATTATTGAAAAACAAAAATTTCTCGACTACCCAGCCACCTTTCAGGTCGAATGACGAACTTTTTATAAATTCTATTGCAAATTTGTTCTGTGACCCCTCTGACACAAAAACAGTTGCACATGGCTTACGTCCAAGACGTGGATAGATATTATACAAGCAAATTTCAAAAATATCACTTATAAAACTCATAAGTTGGTATTAAGCCTTGAATGACTCAGTACAAAATTATGCAAATTTTTGTTGAATAAATATAAAATTTTAATGGGTTTTTAAATTAATTTTTTAAATGGTGCCCCAATCAATATTTTGAAACCTTCATAATTCATGTAAAAAAAAAATTATTATTTATTTATTTATTTAAAAAAAAAAATCGATTGTTCTGAATATGTATTTTGTTTGTTAATTATTAATGTTTGTTTTGACGAGGCGATTTTTTTTATGAAGGTTTAAATGTCGAAAATAGTGGACACTTTGCCCTTTTGTAAACTGAAGGTGGCGTTAGGTTGAAGCAT
This sequence comes from Orius laevigatus, assembly GCA_018703685.1. Lineage (NCBI taxonomy): Eukaryota > Metazoa > Arthropoda > Insecta > Hemiptera > Anthocoridae > Orius > Orius laevigatus. The sequence continues at coordinate 192,996 of JAGWEN010002035.1, read as the reverse complement.
GCACCCTTGCCAAAAGGGAGACGAGACGCCAGCCTCGTAGCCAAAATACATCAGAGACATTCTTTACATACTCAATACTTGACCTGTTCAACTAGTTTTTTAGTTTTTTATTTATAATTTACGTTTTGATTTCGATCATGAATGACATTTCGTTCTTTATTGATTTTTTTTTCAGTGTTTTCATGTCGTAGGCACATTTTACATTATTGATTTGTCCGAAAGGTGCTCTTTTTTTACGTCCTAATCTGGTTTTTTGGAACCCCTCCAATGTTTATAACGATTAGGGCCTTTGAAAAAAAAAATTTAATGCGTTAATTTAGTTAAAATAGTTTATTTGGTAGTTATGTATCAATTAATAAAATTGCATTTAGTTGCATAATCTAAAACAATTTAAAAGTGGGTCTCATCTCAAAAAAGACAATGTTTTCTCATCTTCCTAGTCTAGAAAGTTGGATCCAGGGTCGGATAGGTAAACTTACCGACCAGGAAAAGCCCCCCCCCCCCCAAAAAAAATCAAGGTTAAAAGGGCCACTAGTGCCCTAAAGGATCAAAAATCAAGCTAATAAGACCCTTTTTTTGTCATGAAAGAATACTATCTATTTAAAAGGGCCCCTTGTACCTAAAAAGCATCAAAAATCAAGCTAAAAAGGGCCCTTTTTGTCGTAAAGGATACAAAAGTAAAGAAGGAGCTAGTGTCCTAAAAGGATCAAAAATCAAGCAAATAGGACCCTTTTTTTGTCATGAAGGAATACTATCTATTTGAAAGGGCCCCTTGTACCTAAAAAGCATCAAAATTCAAACTAAAAAGGGCCCTTTTTGTCGTAAATGATAAAAATTAAGTCAAAAAGTAACCTTGTGTCCTAAAACGAGCTAAAAAGGGCTTTATTTCTCATAAAGTAATCTAGTTAATGGGCCCCCGTAGTGCCTAAAAAGCATCAAAAATCAAGCTAAAAACGACCCTTTTCGTCGTAAATGATACAAAAGTAAAGAAGGAGCTAGTGTCCTAAAAGGATCAAAAATCAAGCTAATAAGATCCTTTTTTTGTCATGAAGGGATACTATCTATTTAAAAGGGCCCTTGTACCTAAAAAGCATCAAAATTCGAGCTAAAAAGGCCCTTTTCGTCGTAAATGATAAAAATTAAGTCAAAAAGTAACCTTGTGTCCTAAAACGAGCTAAAAAGGGCTTTATTTCTCATAAAGTAATCTAGTTAATGGGCCCCCGTAGTGCCTAAAAAGCATCAAAAATCAAGCTAAAAAGGACCCTTTTCGTCGTAAATGATACAAAAGTAAAGAAGGAGCTAGTGTCCTAAAAGGATCAAAAATCAAGCTAATAAGATCCTTTTTTTGTCATGAAGGGATACTATCTATTTAAAAGGGCCCCTTGTACCTAAAAAGCATCAAAATTCGAGCTAAAAAGGGCCCTTTTCGTCGTAAATGATAAAAATTAAGTCAAAAAGTAACCTTGTGTCCTAAAACGAGCTAAAAAGGGCTTTATTTCTCATAAAGTAATCTAGTTAATGGGCCCCCGTAGTGCCTAAAAAGCATCAAAAATCAAGCTAAAAAGGACCCTTTTCGTCGTAAATGATACAAAAGTAAAGAAGGAGCTAGTGTCCTAAAAGGATCAAAAATCAAGCTAATAAGATCCTTTTTTTGTCATGAAGGGATACTATCTATTTAAAAGGGCCCCTTGTACCTAAAAAGCATCAAAATTCGAGCTAAAAAGGGCCCTTTTCGTCGTAAATGATAAAAATTAAGTCAAAAAGTAACCTTGTGTCCTAAAACGAGCTAAAAAGGGCTTTATTTCTCATAAAGTAATCTAGTTAATGGGCCCCCGTAGTGCCTAAAAAGCATCAAAAATCAAGCTAAAAAGGACCCTTTTCGTCGTAAATGATACAAAAGTAAAGAAGGAGCTAGTGTCCTAAAAGGATCAAAAATCAAGCTAATAAGATCCTTTTTTTGTCATGAAGGGATACTATCTATTTAAAAGGGCCCCTTGTACCTAAAAAGCATCAAAATTCGAGCTAAAAAGGGCCCTTTTCGTCGTAAATGATAAAAATTAAGTCAAAAAGTAACCTTGTGTCCTAAAACGAGCTAAAAAGGGCTTTATTTCTCATAAATAAATCTAGTTAAAGGGCTCATAGTGCCTAAAAAGCACCAAAAATCAAGCTAAAAAGGACCCTTTTCGTCGTAAATGATACAAAAGTTAAGAAGGAGCTAGTGTCCTAAAAGGATCAAAAATCAAGCTAATAAGACCTTTTTTTTGTCATGAAGGGATACTATCTATTTAAAAGGGCCCTTGTACCTAAAAAGCATCAAAATTCGAGCTAAAAAGGGCCCTTTTCGTCGTAAATGATACAAAATTAAGTCAAAAAGTAACCTTGTGTCCTAAAACGAGCTAAAAAGGGCTTTATTTCTCATAAAGAAATCTAGTTAAAGGGCCCATAGTGCCTAAAAAGCACCAAAAATCAAGCTAAAAAGGGCCCTTTTCGTCGTAAATGATACAAAATTAAGTCAAAAAGTAACCTTGTGTCCTAAAACAAGCTAAAAAAGGCTTCATTTCTCATAAAGTAATCCAGTTAAAGGGCCCATAGTGCCTAAAAAGCATCAAAAATCAAGCTAAAAAGGGCCCTTTTCGTCGTAAATGATACAAAATTAAGTCAAAAAGTAACCTTGTGTCCTAAAACAAGCTAAAAAAGGCTTCATTTCTCATAAAGTAATCCAGTTAAAGGGCCCATAGTGCCTAAAAAGCATCAAAAATCAAGCTAAAAAGGGCCCTTTTCGTCGTAATGATACAAAAGTTAAGAAGGAGCTAGTGTCCTAAAAGGATAAAAAATCAAGCTAAAATTTTTAACTCGTCCTGAAAAGTCCACATGGAGCTAAGAAACCCTAATGTTAATTTTGTGTTAAGTAAATTTGGAACAATTTAAAATCGTAAAAAGTTTTATTTTTAACCGTTTTCGGAGAAGCATGCTCCGACAACGTTGAGCAAATGCAAGAACATTTGAATCAACGTCGTATAAAGGATTATAACGCCGAAAATGGTTTCGTCCGTTTTAAGCTGGACCATTCGACCTCCGACGATAAGTTGGGAGACGAAAATAATGTAAAATGTTAAAATAACGACGACGCAGCATGAAAAGATGAGATGAAGCAACGGGCAAGGCATGGAGATCGAGAATATAAGGATGACCAAACCGATAATAAGAAAGCAAACGAAAATAACGCAGAATCCCATTCCGACGCTTGGCCTTGCTATGTCGACTTTAGTAAAACGTGCAATCCATGCGAAAACCAAGCAGACGATGATCATTATCGTATAGGAGATATAGACCGTGTATAGTTCATGTAAAACTGTCACTATTCCGGCAAAAACAGCGTAGCAGATGGTCATCATTATTAGAAAGATGGCGTTCCATGGTGATGATTTGCGGAGGCCCACACAGCAGGCGAGTGGAAGATAAAATAGAAGAGCTAGGCCGCAAAAGATGTACCCTATCCAATGTTTGTCGTGGATTTCTTCTCGCGCTGTTTCGTTCAAAACGATGGCTAGTATGATGACGAAGCTGAAAAGAAGCTGGAGTGCGACTATAAAGTGGATTTTTGATATAAAACGGTTCCGTATGCGTGGGTCTTCTGCTTCAGAGTCTTCTGGTGACTCTACATCGCCTTCAATCATTTTTAGAAAATTTAAACCATATGATTTCTTTTTTCAGTCGATAACGTGCGACTGCGAAACAACGCCTGCGTTGCAGATTAAAGTTTTCCGCCAGAGGAGCGAGAAGGTCGAAGTTTCTCATTACCGACTGAATGTCAACAGATTCCGAGCACGGCTCAACATTGTCGCCATCACCGAAAAACTTCTAGCAGACGTCAAATGTGATGGCTGGCCCGAAGTTAAAGTCGCCCTCGCTCAGGTCGGCTCTATCAAAAACAACCTGGACGAAAACCAGCTCCAAGACGTCATCTGCGAAATCGTAACGTCCGCTTTGCGAAGTTCCAACGTCCACTGCGACCTAAACCAGTTCCCGACGTGCCCTCGACTTTCCAGATACGTCAATACACCTGGACCACTTCTTCCTGTACATTATGATAGTATTGTAAGCAATGCTTTTCTAATTTTACATTTTATTCCATTTTTTGTAGATCCCTGGTGGGCAAAGCAGCGCATCAAAGAAAAGACTTCTTATTAAAGTTATTAAAGCACAAGGCCTTGGTTCTTCTATGGGTAAAATTTTGTCCCTCATAAATTATTTAAACATGATTTTCCAGGGTGTTTTGAACCTTTTTGTATCGTTGAAATCGATGAACCACCTCAAAAGAATCAGACAACTACTAAAAAGAGTACCACGAATCCTGTCTGGGAAGAGCATTTCCTATTGTATGTGTCATAAAATTTATCATTTCTTTGATTTCCTGTTTTTAGCGATGTAAATAATTTGACGTCTGAAATTTTACTGGAAGTTTATGATAAGAAACCTGATGGAAATAAATTTATGGGACTCGGAATAGTATCGATGGATGAACTCACGACTACACCGAGTCAGCGGCAGATCATTTCTTTGCAGACAACTCCCGTTCATGACTCACCTGTTTCAGGAACCTTGACTGTCGAGGTGGGTCCATGTTATGAATAAAAAATTTTATTTTCTTTTTAGTTCTTGATGATTGAAGGAGCCGATTTGCCTGCTTCTGGTGATAAGCCTTTCAAAATAAAAGAGACGTTAAGATCGGTGTCTCCATCTGGACAAACCCTTATGAAAACAAAGACAACATTGACCAATGGTTAAGCTACATTGGAGAATTTTATGATTGTTTTTAAACCATTTTTTTGTTTTCCCATTGCAGAACAGTTAACAAATGGTGATGTTATGACCGATTCGGCTCTTCGGGAGATCGAAATGAACCGAGGAATCCAGCCGAACAAAAGCACCCTTATCATTCACAGTGTTCAAAGAGTAATATATTTATATATTTCGATTTCATAATTTGTATATTAACCTTAATTTTTTTTATCTTTTTCTATATGCACGATATTTTATTTATTTTTGTTTTTTTCTTTTTTGCTTTCTGATATTTAGTCGCCACCTACGGAACAGCATACGTTGAAGGTAATTTGACTCTGGTAGACTTTTGGGATGTGTATTGCCATATTATGTGTCTAACTAAAAATTTTGTCAGGTGGAGTTGTCCGATACTGGAATGTGGCAAGAAGTGCCAGACTCTAAGGTGAAAATTATAAGATTTAAATTTTTTGGGGGCGAAATTGTAATCTATTCTTTTCAAATTAGCTTGATGGCACTGGGGCATGCTCTTTGCTTTCATTTCTTGTCTTTTTAGCTTTTTATATCTATGTCTTCTGTCATGTGGGTGAGTAAACTGCATGCCATGACTCTTCCAACTAACATTTTTTGTCCTAACTCAAAATATCAAGTCAAAAGTAAAAAAAAAAAAAAAATGCGGTTTCAACCCCATTCTGGCTTCAGCCATATCTGTGCCATATTAATAAGTCACCATTTGCAGCTCAAATAAACAAAATGGAAAAAGTATTATACATCAAACAGCACTATCATTGATATCTTATTATCTTCAACGGATGAATTGTGTGAATAATTCATTTTTTTTTTCTATTTTTTAGCAAGGGATGAATGCACCTTCTCCTGTCGGAATCAGTGAAAATATGGCTAATCAAGAGCTTAATGGGACAGGTAAAAATAATTTTAAAAAAATTAAAATGAGACTAATTTAAAAAATTTAGATAGAGGAAGGAGTCGGAGAAAGAAAAGGGACTTTTTTGGAACTCTCAGAAGGAGGCTGAACAGATCGAAAACGAGATCGAAATCTGTCGGCCCTGGTGGCGATGAAGGAGACTACGATCCATTGGCGAGATCAATTTCAGCGGACCGCGGTCGAGACCCTTCAGCCCACTCTACAGGTTCTAAAAATTTATTTGGAAAACTAAATTCCGATTCTTTAACAATATTAATTCCATTTCTTTCCTTTAGTATTAAAATGTTTGATAAATAAACGGAAAAAGGATCTTCACCAATCAAAAGATACAATTTCACCTCTCCCAACGATATGTATGAAGTATTTTAAATTCTACGAAAAAAAAAAAAAAAATCACGTTTTTCATGCAAAAAGTCCTTTTTTTTTCTGTTTTCATGTTTCCACTTAGCACTGGAGTAAAATTCATTTAGAGAGGTGAACTGGGAAAAACGTTTTTGGTGGAGGATTCTTTCATTTTTCTGTGTCTAAGATTATCCTAATTTATTGTTCTCTTTTTTACTAAAACTTTCAAAGAAGAGTGTTGTTTTTCTACTAAAATTGTGATCACCGTCTTACATTTGTTTTTAAGTTTCAAAATGGCAACGTTTTCTGGGAAGGCTGAAGGTTTCTTTAAGGTTATATTTTTGGCTTAAGTATTACCCATACAGTATATTTTAAATTTCGAAAATTATGGGTAAATACAACATTATTGGATTAGAAAACGTAAATTTTTTAACCTTAAAAAATAGGTGGTGACTTCAGCTTCCTTGTCTGTGCATGCATGGGACAAACCTAACCTTTATTACATATTTAATGATTATATGTTATTTTGAATAATTTTATTTTTCTAATGTTTTTGACTAATGTCTTGAATTTTTTCATGTTTTCTTGGAATTTCTCAAACTAACTTTATTGTATTTATTTGGTAAGTATTGTTCAATTTATACATATTTAGGTTTTTATTCGTTTTGATGTTTTATTTAATTTTTTCGTTTTAGTTTCGTACTTGTCAGTTCCTGGTTTGAGGGAAGGTTCGGAAAGGTCGAGCCTTAGTGAAGCTTCTGGAATAAGTGGGGCATCGAGTAGGACTTATGTGAATGAGGCATCAACTTTAGTACTTGAAACAGTTGAAAATGGAATTTATAAGTAGGAATAGCCTATTTTTGAGTGTTTTTATTTAGTTTTTATTTGCAGATATTATTTGGTTCCGTTATCGATCGCACAAAGGAGTAAATGGAAAAAGAAGGGGACGAAACTTCACATTTTTAACGATCATACTTTCATAGCTAAACACCTTTCAGGGTTAGTTTTATCTTTTGTATTTAAGAAAAAAAAAAAAAAAAAAAATCCGCTAAAAAAAAATTATTATAATTGTGATTTTAGTGGTACCATGTGTCAAGTATGTAAGAAAGGTCTTCCGAGGCGGCTTGGAAAGCAAGGCTATGAATGTCGAGACTGCCAGCTTAAGTGCCATAAACATTGCCATGTCAGGGTTGAAACGACATGCCCTAACTCGAACATTCACAGCCTCGAACTGTAAGTATTTTATTATTATTTTTTATATATTATTCAATGGCTAACGAAAATTTTGTTCAAAATGCTGGTCCCTCTTGCCTGTACTGAGTGAATAGGTGAGTTTGGCATGACTTTAGGAATTTGAATTTTTTTTTTTTGCTTTATAAAAGGCAAAGGCAAAATCATACATAAACCTCAAGATTTTTTTTTTTTTTTTTTTCATAATGCTGCCTATTATGCTTTATTATGCTTCTACAAACAGGTTTATTAATGACTATTCATATTATTAATATTTTCATTTTTATAAATGTACATATTTCCATTTTCAACTATCGTTTGATGTTTTTGTAATACAGGCTTGAGATTTTTTTTTAGATTATTCTTAGTTTTATGAACAAAAATAATTGTTGATTGTAATTTTTAGGTGTTCGGATGCGCAGAGTCCATATTCGATACGAAAACTCCGTAAGACAAGTTGAGCGAGAAGAGCCAAAAGGAGAGTCCGAAACTATGAAGAAAAGCTTTTTAAAACTTTAGTGCTCTCTTTTCATTAGGCCTAAAATTGCCTTTTTTTAATTTAATATAAAAAGTTCTTTTGCTTTATAAAAAATAAAAGTTAAAAAAAAATTAATAATAATAATCATTTCTAGTAAAAGTAACATAGTTAAAAGTTGCAAAGAGCCTTTAATTATGCTATTTTTACCCTCCATTTTGTAGCCTTATCATGTCAATAATGTTTTATATACAGTTTTAAAATTTATTCTGCTTTATGATCAAAATTTAAGACTTTTTTTATAATCATTGATAAATTAGTGCCTGGGGCACTAGCTAGTTCAACAATTTATTTATTTTTTCATTTCATTTATAACTTTTTTTTTTTTTTTTGTGATAAATTTTTCACGTTTTATTTTTTCTTGGCCAGGGACCATTATTGTGGAATATTTTGGTTTTTAATTTTTTTTTAATTATTATTATTACATATTATTGTTTTGTTTATTTTATCAAATGGTGCTTGGATGGTCTTTAGTTGTTTTAAATCCTGGTTGTTCAAATTCTAGTCTTTTGCGCAAAAAATATATTATTGTTTAAAAATTCATTCTTTTTATTATATTTCGTGATTGTTTTATGATGTACTTTAAAGACAATTCGTGTCTAACTTATAGTTGTGTATGTAAACGTCCTAATAATTTTATTTTTTATTTTGTGATTAGGACTGTTACTTAATTTTTTAAATTAACAAACTCAGACCACAAAAAGAATTTGTTTTTTTGAACAATCAAATTTTGATATGATTTTTTTTAAATTAATTATTTTGTTTAATTAGTCTTGATACTTAAAAGCACAAATTAAATAGGTGAATATCCTCATCTTTTTGTTAATTAATTTAATTTTTTTTATTGGGGTTACCATCAAGTCCTTATGCATATTCATTTATGGTGTTTTTTCTTTTTAAATTTTATTTCTTTTTCTGGTATGCAATAAAGTGTATGACGTTCTAGTTTTTTAAACTATTATGTTGTTGTTATTTAAACCTTAAACTTTGAATGCAGTGAAGTACCTATGAAATTTTTCAGGGAAGATATCGAAATTGAAAGAGAGAAGTAGAATTTTGAAGAACTTCTAGATCATCCAAAAATAATCCGATTTTAATTTTATAATTGATTTGTTTCTGTTTTTGTCCTTGGAAAAGCAAAATTTGCGCATGCCGGCAATTTGGATTTTTTCCACCAAAAACACAGGTTTCCAGAACAACATAGATTTCCTACAGCCAATGATCTACACTACAGAATTCACTCTTTCCCCTTTACTTAAACTTTGTTTGTTATCCGATAGGTGGCATTGCAAGTCTGAACCGTAAGTGATACCTAGTACTTACTGAAAAATATGAAAATGTAATGTACTAAAGTTCAAAATTATCAACTTACCCCAAACTTTCCGTGGAAAAGGAATGGAAAGCAACGTTATGAAAAAAAATTTTTTATAGTACTTTGAATAAATGCTTTCTTTTCATTTATATAGAGAGAAAGAATTTATTACGATTAATATTATAAGTTAAAATAAATTTATTATTTTAAATTAAAAGAGAAGTTTTAAATTAATTAAATTTTAATTTAAAATTATTTTAAATTAATTAGAAATTTTAAATTAAAGGAGAGAGAAAGAATTTATTACGATTAATATTATAAGTTAAAATAAATTTATTATTTTAAATTTAAAAAGAAAAAATAATGCCAACAGCACGAGGTGTTCCCAGGCGGTCACCCATCCAGGTACTAACCTCGCCCGACGCTGCTTAACTTCGGTGATCGGACGAGAACCGGTGTGTTCAGCGTGGTATGGCCGTTGGCGAGTGTATCATGAAAATTATGGTATTTAAAAGACCAGCCCAATATTATTTTCCTTAATTCAGTGACTAATGTTTCCACTTTGAGGGAAGTTTCCATTTTTGAGCCTTATGGAGAGAGAGAAATGAAGGGGAAAAGTCGAAACGGCAGAAAAAGTGAAATTTGAATAAAATAGGTCCACCCACCTCCAGGGACACCGGGAAATTCCAGAACGGTTTTAGCATAGGTTTTGGTGTTTTTTGAACACGAAGGACCCTTTTGACCAGATTTTCCTTTGCAACGAAAAGGGATCTTTTTAGCTTTTGGGATTTTTTTTTTCCTTTTTGGACCCCAGGGGCTCTTTTTAAGACTTTTTTAAACTTAAGGGGGATTCTCCCTCCAGAATTGTTTGTTTCTCATTCAAGAGATCGCAGCACTATCACCCCCAAAATTAGTTTCCTCGTTTTGGGCACTAAAAATGGTCGGAAATTTTTTTTGAAAAGCCCGTTCTCATTCTTTCGGAAAACTACGTACTGTTTAGAAAGCAGTTTTCCCGAAAAAGTTTTCCTCGGAAAAATAGAAAATGCAATTTTCCACCAAAACTTTTTTTTTTAAAAAAAAAAAACAGGTAGTCATCTTGTAGGTTTTGACGAGCTGATTCCAAATATGCTAATATTAAGACGATCGGATGGATAGATTCGTCGGTACGAGATTTTTAAGGCTTAGATGCTGCGGGGTGCCGGGGAGTTAAATGAGGGAGGAAGAAAAGATGAATAAACATTTTCCCTTTTCCTCGCACACTTGGTAGAATTTTGATGTCGGATCCCCCTTAATATCAATTTAATTTCTTAGGCGGTAGCATTTATCAAAATACGGACCAAACTATCAACTAAAAAATTAACTCCACGCTTATACAATGGCCTATAAATTTGTTACTGTTAGAGGTACCTACTAGGTATGTAGTATTAAGTATTAAGTAGATTGCAGGTACATCTCTAAAAGTATTTTTTCCAACTGTATGGAGAAAAAAAATTTAAAATTTTTCTGTAAACCTACCCAGGGCTCTACAGACCTCTCCACTAAACACCAAATGCCCTCTCCCCTCAACCTTCCCCCATAATCCTATTACCTCCCCAAATCCACTCGTCAACCCCCAACCTCCCCAACCTTGCACACCAATTTATCACCCCCTTCTCCACACTGCCTCTCCCTATAACCACCCCCACTCCAATCATCGCCCAACATTCCACCACTTCCCAACATTCTCCCATTACCATTTACCTCTACTACCCTCCTCATTGCGAGTAAAGCACGTCATGTGACATGCAAAAGCAACATATTGTGACACTCAAAATTGTAAGGTACATACATAACGACGAAATAATTAAAAGATTTATTAATAATTTAAATCAGGTAAATCGTGGATCAAAATGTGGAAGACATCATTTTGGCCTGTAGATCCAGGAAGAAAGCCGCGGTTTTGACTAAAGATGGTGGAGCTGGATGTGCGGTCTTATGGTGGGAGGCAGGTGTCGGATTGGGTGTGGCTCCACTCGCCCTACTAGAGTTTCCCACCTTGTACATCGACAGGGGATGACATATTCGTTCGGTATACCGGGGTACCGTTCCCCATTATCATGTCAACGTCAAAGATTGTGCAACTTGGAACCTTTTGTGACGAGAACATCATTATCTCCGGAATATAGGGGGAATCCTAAGCCCTCCTCTATTATTCTCAGTCATTGGTCACAAACCAAAAAGAAGTCTCCTCTGGTCATTTTGCAACACAAGTAGTGATTGACATGTAGATATGACCATTTTGTTATAATTTTTTGTACCTTTTTCATAAAAATCAGCCTGAAATTCCAAGTTTACGTTTATTTGTTACACATTTAGAAATTGGATTTGGCTTTAGTTTATTATTAAGATCTATTTTTGTCACCTCCATTTATTTTTGGCATAAAATGATTTAGGGAATGTAAATCGACCCTTTGAGTATGATGCGTTTATTTCAAAACTTTTGAGGAAGTTGACAAGGACTATATGTCAGTTGAGGTTGTTGCGTGTGGGAAGAGTTGTTGCCAGGGAATTGGCTCATCAGAGTAGAATCCCGAACGCTTTGAGGTGTTAGATTACTGTCACTCTATTATTACTGTAGCGGTCGGGAGACTGACAAAGGGACTCACAAAATGGATATTTCGTCGTTAAAATAGATGGGTTGAATATTTGAAAAACTGTTTCAATTAACAACCTGTTGATACTTGATATGTCAAAAAAATTAGTCATATTAAAACAATGAAAATTCCAGGTTGTTATTTTTCCCTAAAATAGTTTGCTCTCTAAAAGGGAAATAATTTAAACCTTTTGATTAAAAATTACAAAAGGCCAACTCGGTTCTATTGTTTCCATATACGATAAAGGGTGTCTTTTTCTAGTCCGAAAATGGAAATGATAAAAATTTTTGCAATTTTGCACGATTTTTTTCCTTTGACAAAAAAAAATCCACGTTTTCTGAAGAACTTGGTGAATAGAGGAGAAATGAATGAGGATTAGAAAAGGCTCAATGGTGTCAAGTAGTGTTTGCACGTAGATGTCAGTGAAAGAAGGGGGAAAAAAATCCCTTAACGAGAGCGGGGCAAGGTCTTTTTCTCGCGATATGTTGCCCAGGTAAGGGGCGAGTGTGCCGACAATGAAGCACGGGCTCTTTCTCACGAGGTGACAATGAAGGGACTAGAGCGGGGGAGGGCTTTTCTGCTAAATCGTGTCCCGGACAAGAGAATCTTCTTGATCTGCGGTTCATGAATGAAAAGGTGAGCCCTTTCACCCTTGTCAAAACATGGGTTGCGCCCTTTTTCAAATCGTGAACGAAATTATAACCAAATTCTCTCAAATTGTTATGTTTTGGCAGGTCCACGTGCTTTATCAAGAGAATAATCCTGATTTGCCTCTCTCCCTACCTTAATAACCTTGATCAAAGGCCCCCCCTAGCAATGATTATAGAAAATGATAGGAAAACGTAATTACGGGACGTGGGTTGGCCTAATGAGGAGCAAACGGAACTATCCGAGTGTGCAAAAGGTTAGCTGGTGTATTTTGGCCAATTATGAAAACCGCCGGGTAATTTCACTGTAATAAACGAATATTTTACCTAATCCCGATAGAATCCTCATTGTTCAAGGCAGGTGGGCTTTCGAGATTTGACATCTCAGGCACTTGCAATATTTTCTTGTTTTATTTAACGCTTAAAGTATTTTATCTTGGGGCCTTTGAGACAAGAAAGTTATTTAATTAAACGGAAAGCGCTCCAATATTGGATATGTGAGTCCTAATCCCCAGATTCCCGTCCTATTGAACGCCCACCCCTTTTCCTCTCTGGATGCTTCTCTACCTGATTTCCCCCCCCCCCTTTCGGCCCGTGGTGAGGCGGGTGAGGGCGACCCCTCAAGTGCCTCCGTACAACAATACCCTCTTCACGCCTAGTATCGCTACTTGACAATAGTAATTGATTGAAAAAAATACAGATGCTTATTGTGAAAAAGGGTGGAAAAAAAGAATGTCCCGGGATTATTTTGGAATCATTGTTCTTCTCACAACAGGTTTTGTGGAAAGACACAAAAGTGTTGATTTAGCAAAGAAACTGATGCCAAGAAACCCAAATTTGAACAAGCTGTAAAAAGTTAAAAGCGGTGTTATGGAACTCAATAATTCGAACTTTCTCTACAGACCTCTCCACAAACATCAAACCCTCCAATCACTTCCCACATCTCCAATCTCCTCTCTCTCTCCCATCACCTTCCATACCCTCCTCCGATAGCACGAAAGAATAGTGTTTTTTGTAAACTAGACATCCAAATCTTAATAAGTACCTATGTAATAACTGTTGTTGAATAGTTAATTTCAAAAATCGCTCTTGACATTTTCAAGATAACTACGTAAGGAAGGTTTGGTGAAAATTTGGTGAAGAATGGATGAAAATTGAAGTCAAAGTTCAGACGCTAACATTCACAGTCATGTCCGATGAAGCACACCATACAAAATCGCGGATTCGTGGGTAATAAACGAAGTTTAATTTTTGATGTGAATCACAGGGTGCTTCAAAATGAAAAACTAGAACTGAGGGTGAATTTGAGCGGCTAGAACTCTTTTTTTCTATTATTAGTTGGTATGAGGGTGTCAAAATTATTGTCACCTTTCCATTGAACGTGAACAAAAAGTGTAATAATTGAAACAGATTCGTGCTATCCCGTACCTAGAGATTACAAAGGAAACTCGATCTGCGGAACGCGACATTTTTATCTCGCATTATTTTATTGAAAAAAAAAAGAGAGACAAACGAATCAGCTGTTTCGCTTCCATCCCCCGCAATCAAACGTTCGCTTCAAAGCGAAAGGGTAAAAATTTCAAAAACCGTTTTCAGATCGTTTTTCAATAGAAATATTTTTTTAGTGTGATTAGCTGTTTTTTTTTTCTGTCACAGGTATAGGAGAGGATTTCTATTAGGGCGAGATTTATGTCACATAAATGAAGAAGATAGTTCAGAGATAGTCTTCAGTCAAGGGTGTCAAGAGGATTAGGAATTATCTGATTGTTACGGAAGGTTGGGCAGATTCTTCACACCTAAAAACCCTTCGAAAATCCGCTTAGCTACCGGGTATACGCGCCTCCCTCCGAAGGTTTGGAATAACAAAAACTCGTGTCTTCCATTCACTGTTTCCTCAACCACTCTCAAAAAGCGCGAAATGTTCACTAGGATATTCTCTCCACTTGCTTATGGTTTTTGCTCTCTCAATAGAAGAGTGAGTTCATATTTCAAATAATTGATAGTGTTATGGACTGACGCCATTGGCAAGGGGAGGTTATTGTGTTTGAATATAAAAGAGGAGAGTGAAAAAACCTCTCGACAATGGTCACCCGTAATGACAGACCTCGTGGCGTGAACAGTTGTCCTATGTTTGCCCTAATCCCATGGGGGGAGTCTGGATTATGTATTAATAAGATAATTAAACGAGGGCGTGTAGTTTGACACTTTCGTCTTCATGCTGACATCATGACAATTATTTCGTTCGGTTTTATTTTTAGCGGACTTCCGTCGGGAGGCTATTGTGGCAGCTCCTTGCTAGAGGCCTATATTGCTTGAATCTTTTGGAAGAGCATAAATTGAACTCAAAGTCCTTGTGCAACATTTTAGTTTTTTCATCGCACCTACAAAGAGGAATTTTAATTAAAAGATTTAAAGGCTTTTTAACGCCCCGGATTAAATTAAACGAAATAAAACGCCCGTGCAAAATGCCGAAAGGGGGACGATGAAAAGCAAAAGCACCCCTCACCGGAAAGTGTCTCTCCGGAGAGAATTTCTGTGCTTTCCTCTCCCCATGGCGAACAATAACGTTTGTCTACCTCTCAATGTTATCTTTTTTTAGACTGATTTATCACCGAGTTAACCCTTTTCCAGCTGCTTGAGATAATCATCTCTACCGCCAATTGCGGACCCCTTTCGACAACTCTATTTTACACCTAAAAATGGCCAATTATGGTTCGATTGTTACCGGAAGCCTTTTTTCCTTCCTTCTTTCGCCCTTTCTAATACATAAATCATTAGTTTTGTTAAATTGACCTTTTTTTAACTGGTTGTTAAAAATGAGAACGATCTCACCCTCTAAAGTTTTTGAGGTTCCGGATTCCTGTTACAACATGAGTAAAATGAGATCATCATTAAAACTGTGTCTACGGTATGAAAAACTTCAGGAAGCAGAAAAACAAGTTTTCATTCTTTTTTGAATAAATTTAATAAGTACATAAAAAAATATCATTTGTCGTCGTTGGTGGAGTTCTTCTCATCGTAAGAAAAAGTTGGTCTCTCCACAGGAGAGACCAACTTTTTCTTACGATACATAAAAAAAATTCAAAAAGGTCTGGTCTGGTAATTTTTGAAGTGGGACCCCCAAAACGGGAACTTTCTCAAGAAGTAGGTTCTGTCGTCTACCGAAATCTCTATTTGCCGGGGCGGAACGCTGCCGTGTTCATTTAAACGCTCATTTAAATGCAACATTACAATTATATGCCGCTCTGTATCGATACGAATGATATTTATAAAATATAAAATTCCTAAAAGCAACTCGTCATACAATAAGAAAGGTGAGTCTAGAATGAAGATGTTAGCGGTTTTTTTGGTTGTAGGATTGGGGATGTCGAGTGCTCTGAGGACTACTTGTAACTGCGGATGGAGAAATGAGGTAAGATAAGTTCTTGATAAGTCAGACCCGGAGACATCAGACACCAGACTGATTAAAAAAAATGGTTTTAGCCGGAAATCGAGCAGATGATCGTGGGAGGTGTCGAAAGCGGAGTGAACGAATGGCCATCGATCGCTGCCCTTATGTTCGTCACGAATTCAACGGAACCTCAGCACTTATGTGGTTCGACGATCATCACTCGAAAACACGTACTTACAGCTGCCCACTGCGTTAGAGTAGTTAATGAAAAAACTCTGGTCTTATTCGACATAAATCCGGCAAACATTCGCGTACTCGTCGCTGCACATGACTGGAAACAATGTGAGCAACCAATTTCATTGAGAAACATTAATTTTGTTTTGTAGCCTCAGAAAGCGACATTTTGGAAATAGAGAAAGTTATGATTCATGAGAATTATTCCATTAAAAACGATACAATGTATTTCGATATAGCGTTGATAGAAGTTAAGGGAAACATCAGGTTTTCGGAAATCGTCGGCCGGCATGTTTCCCAAATGCAAGGTTGAACCTCGAGGGTCGGCCAGTGACTGCAGTTGGTTGGGGTTTGACACGAATGAGTCTTGACAAACACGGAAATGTGACATATAACCAAACGAGTGTTTTAAGAAAGGTCGATTTGACGGCCTACAATTCAACGAGCTGCATTCAACAGAGGCCTAGTGTGATGAAGCATTTAGACGTCAGGAACGATTATCAACTTTGCACTCTCAACCCTGGACGATCCCCCTGCAGAGTAATTAGATTAAGTAACTTTGAAAATATGACTTTGATTTCAGGGCGATTCTGGCGGTCCTCTTTATTGGCTTGATCCTGAAATCAACAGATACGTCATCGCTGGGATCTCGTCTTTTATGGAGTTGGAACTCGGGCAAGATGCTTGTCGAGATCTGGCCGCATACACTGACCCGTCGGCCTTAATCGACTGGATCGGTGACAAACTTGGAAGTAAGTTTCAATTTTAAACGGATTCTAATTTCTTTTGCAATTATAGAAGAGGTCGTCTGCACTAAATTTTAACTGGCGGAGCTGAACGCAAACAAGTTTTTCATTAAAAATTATTTCCCTAGCATTTATTTCCTCTCCTAGCCTGTAATTTCAGCTCAAGCCCACAGGTTGAAAGTTCTCTTGGATGTGATCAAGAGCCTATAGTAGACTGTATAGACCTAACCTATATACCTATCATGTGATTTTTGGATAATTTCCCTGGCGCTTGGGATCCTTTGCTTTATGAAGTTGTACCTTGTCTAATTAATTTGAGTTTTACAGCGGGAAGTTTTTATTCTTAGGTTCATAACTTGGGAAGAGAAAAAATTAAAAAGAGAAAATTACCGGATGAATTTCTTAGATGTTTTGCCAGAAGAATAGAAGCGGTTGTCTAAATATTTTTAGGCCCTAATATTTTGAAGAAACAAATCATTTTCAGCGAGACGTCACGTTTCTTAACAAGCTTCTGAGGTCAAAAGGGCCAAGTGTTGTGGACAAATGTGTTTTTTTTTCTTCTCATTCCGAGACAAACGGAGGCCGCCTCTTAATTGAAATTACTCACGAAAATCCTCCCTGTCAAAATCTGTTTTCCTAAAAACGCTTCACGATACCCAATATGATTTATCCGGGAGTTAATTAGACAGATGAAGTCGCAATCGGGAGATGTCTAGACGGGAACACGTGTCAGGCTTTTTTTGACACGGTTTTTAACACGTGAAATGACTGATTTATCGCTCGCCAATTAAAAGGGGCCTTTTAAAAAAGTATGGAGTCTTCTTACTCTGCTGGTTCCCCTCCGGCCAAAGATAATGTTGTGGTAAGAATCGGGTATCGGGATATGGTTTCATATTATAGGAAGGCGTAAATCTCCACTTGTTACTGTCGACTTTTTTTAAAAACAAACCTACACATTAATCATTGATGTCGTTATTCAAAAAGTCCTATAAAATTCTCTAAATTCGTAAGTTATGTTGTGGAAAATAAAAAATACCTTTGATAGCTAGGTTGTAACAATGAAGATGCGGATGGATTGAAAGCTTTGTAGGAAATCGCATTATCCCGTCGGAGTACAAATGAAAAGGCATTACGCTCTAAACAAAAGGGACGAGCCACGAGGCGTACGCACGGCCAACCTCCGCGTGCGGCCCCTTACGCCTCCTTACCTATAATGGATCCCCAAATCCGCTCATTGTTGACCTAAGAGAATGTCACTTTAATCTATCAGCCCTTGTTTTGCAAACCATCGCCCTTTTGATTTTTCAAAATCGATATTTGAGTTGGTCAGGGTCAGACAGGAACTACCAAATCAAATTATTTGGCTTGGATCAGTGTATAAATACTACAATCAATGGTAGAATGTAGATAATCTACCGTAATGACTAATGGTCAATAGATGGCGTTTTCGGATTGGCGGCTACCTATTCCTATTAGGAATATCCGAAAACGCCATCTGCAATTATTAATAATTTGCAGAATGATTTCGGACTAACTAGTAGGAGCCAACCTATCCTTCAGATTATTTGGAGTGTATGTAGTACCTATTTCCCTATTCCCAATTTCCAAAATCCTCTTGGTGGAGTGTTTTTGTAGGGATAGTTATCACAAATTTTTGTCATTGAAGTTAGGTTTCGTTGAATATTGTCTGGTCGGTCTGGTCGGTCTGGTCGGTCTGGTCGGTCTGGTCGGTCTGGTCGGTCTGGTCGGTCTGGTCGGTTTGGTCGGCCTGGTAGGTCTGGAAGTTCCCAAAATCTGCTCACGTTTGGCCAAGTATAAGTACCTACTTATTTTGTATTTTTTCCAACATGGCATAGAACAGCCTCCGAACCTAATAATCCTGGTTTTACGTCCCCCTACTATTTTTAATCAAAAATTCGACATAAGGTCAAGATTTACGAAGAGTTCGGAACAAATTATTATGAAAGAAGCCTCGTTTAGTTTAATTATAGTAAAAGAGGGTCGAAAAAAGAAAGGGCTCTTAAATAAGGGTTGGAGTCATTGAGTTGATCATATGAATCACTGTAACGAGGAAGGGTTCCGCAGGTGGGGTCCGACCCTCCCTGGATAACCCGCACCCGCTGATTAGGTTCGGAGAGCTTCACCTCCCCCTCAACCATCCCTGCCCGCGCCAAATATAATGATAACATAAATCATGGGTTATGATAACGGGGAACATCTGTTAAGGGAGCTCATCGACTAATTGGCAATACCACAAAGTCCCTAATGGAGCGATAATGTTATTTATTAATCTAGGAGAATGACCGAGTTGATTTTCAGAATGTTCCATCCTGTCTCTCGGGTAGTGCATCATAAAATGAAATAATTGACAGTTATGTTTCATGTGGGGATACACAAAAGGAATAGAATAAGGAGGCATTTTATTGTAAAACCCACATACGTCAGAATCTTTGAGTATACTACAGGGCAGTTAGATGATTCCAATGCAAAAATATCCAATTTATCATTAATCTGAAAAATAGGTTGGCTCGTTCGACGAGTTTAAAAACGTCAAACCTCAACAAACTGATATTCTAAAATTTTATACAATACAAAAATTACTTGAAATTCGCTCATGATACAAAGATTTCACCAAAAGACAGTTGAACTTCCGACCTTGATGATTATGACCTTTATCGATTTACCTTTTGAATCCTCAAATCCCCTTTGGTGCGGACCCTTATTTCAAATCGATTGGGCAAAATTTTCAATTAGAAAACAAGAAGGGAGGGGATAAAAAGGAGCAAGCCGGGTACACAGATGCGTTGTTGAATAGGCCCGCAACACAATACAAAGAGGAGTCGAAGAGATCAGAGGAGCGGTAAAGGGGCCGAGGGGGATGCTAAATTATGGAGCGTCTCGTCTTACATTCCACCGCCATCTTGGATGTTCAAGAGGGAATATTCCCACCCCCTCAAGAAACACCCTTTAAATAGACATTTAAATATATTTAGAAAGTGCCTTTAAAAAGTTATCAGTTATCGCCTAAAAGTTCAAAAAAGAGAGGCTCCTTGGAGATTCAATCATCAAAATATGTTACTTATAGATTTTTTTTTCTATCTCAATTTTATAAAATTTCAACTTTTAAATTTTTGAAAATGAAAGTTTAGTGACCGTTTCCAAATATAGGATGTGAAACAAGACTAGATGAATGAGTTTGTAGATTATGACATGAAATCTTTTTGTTTGTTTATTTTTTTCCATAGTTTTTGTGCATTTCCAGAACTTTTTATCACGGTAACTCAATTCGGTTTGTCGAAAAGACAAAAACAGGCCCATTCAAAAGAATATGAAATTTTTTTTTTTTTTTTCGTGCCCTTTTCCACTTTCTATGGAAAGTTTAGAGAATATTTTTCGTTTGAGACACGTAGAACGAGTGGGTGAGAGAGATAGGTAAACTACCTGCAACCGCATTTTACGATTAAAAAATTATGTAATAGAAATAATTTTTGTTTTAAAAAAGAAAAGGTTTTTTTAATTATTAAAATTTTAAGAGAGGAAATTTGTACAATTCCAACCTATTAGCGAGACGAAACCGAAACATTAGAATTTTACGGTTTTAACAAATTTAAGGTATAAAAGAGGCGATTTTTAAGTAATAAATTTATTACAACAGTCATGAATTTTTGGAGCTTGTTCGTCACTTTCATGTTCATCGCTGTGCTCGGTGTTAGCAAAGCCACTGATGACAAACAGTGCAAGGAAGAGGGCAGATGGGTAAGTTAAAAAGTGTTGTAAATTTTTTTATTGTTCTAAATAAAATATAATAATATTTATGTGCATAACTTATTTAATTGATTTTTTTTTCTAGTGTGCAAGAAGTAAGTCTTGCTGCGAACCACTAATATGCACTTGGGGAATGAAATGTAGGAAGGATACAAAAGATTCTTAATAGAATGGCTATTATGAAACTATGAAATAAAAAAATTTGATCAAAATAGAAATTATTTTTATCCAATACCTATCCATAAAAAAAGTACATACATATTCCTACTATTTGTAAATGAGAAAAAATGTGCCAAAATTTTACTTTTTTAGCAAGTACCTACCTACAAAAATCAAAATGCGTATGCACATAACATTGATGGTAGCTATTTGCAATTTAAAAAGCAATATGCCTGAAAGTCAATTTTGACTTTCATAATTCAAGTTTTATGAACAAAATTATGTGTTTTTCACTATTGAAAATTTTCTGATTTTCTCAGAAAATTGCCTTCATATTGGTGGAATTTAGAGTAGGGCGTAATTGAATTACATTGTAATTGAATTACTTTTAAAGTAACAATGTAATTCGATTACAATGTAATTTGTAATTAGATTACATTTTCAATTACAAATTACAACAAATCGAAAAATATCTATTTTCACTAAATTTTCAAGAAAAATGAAAAACGGTCCTTTAGAATTCATTTTCAAAGTAAAAGACATCCTAGATGGCATAATAATCCTAAAAAGACACTCTAGAATCCTTCATCATTGAAAAAAGACCCTCTAGAATTCATTTTCAAAGTAAAAGGCATACTAGGTGCCATTATAATCCTAAAATGACACTCTAGGTTTATTTATGAACGATAAATGACCCTCTAGAATCCTTCATCATCGAAAAACGACACTCTAGACTTCATCATCACAGAAAAAGATTCTCTAGAGAGTCTAGAGTCCTTTATCATAAAAACAAAAAAAAAAAAAAAAAAATTTTTGTTGCAGCCATTTAAAACGTCTTCGCATCTGTGCCACCCTATACAAATAAGGGAAGATCCAGAAGTTTGTACGGAAAAGAAGAAAGGGGTGTATGAATTTACTGAAGATTTTGAATCTACCTGGTGTTGTTAGTACTTTGATCTTCCCTTGATCTTCCTTTTGTTTTTTCTAAATTCATTAACTTTCTGTGAAAAATAGGGATTTAACTATAAAATTAGAATTTCACGATATAATTTATGAATTTGAGCAATCGTAAGAAAATGAAAGAAAACTTTTTTAATCATAGATTATTCTGAGAGAATATTTAAACCATGAAAAATTTTTCGGGCTTTGCCATTTTATTGGCCATCATGAGCCTTTGTGGATTGTGTAAAGCTCAACCATTTCCAACGAGGTGTGCGAAAATAGGCGTTTTTGTGAGTTTTAAATATTTGAATTTTTTTTTTTTTTAAATATTTTGTTTCAGAGTTGCACAATGTCATTTAAAATTTCAAGTTTTAATTTTATTTTTTTTATTTTCTTGCAGTGTTTACTCAACATTGACTGTTGCACACACAATTGTTCATTTTCGGATGGTTTTATATGTATTTGATGGTTGAATGAGAGAGGTTGAGATGAAATAGTATCAATGTAACTTTTAGTAGTCTCTACTATGTAGACAAAAAAATTGAAATAAAATATATAAATGTATTTACAAAATTTATATGACCTAGATTCAAAGTGCTTAAAACATCTTCGATGTTCAAAACAATCCACCTAGGTAGCTATGGAGTATGGACACGATTTTTATTGTATCACGTATTGAAAATTGATTACCTATAAGTAGGTATAAAATAGACGCTTTGAGGGATTTTTTTTTGTCTAATTTGCTTTTTATAACCTCATCATACTTTGCCCTCTTAAAAATAATCTCGGGCACTGGAGGGCAATGGCCTTATTTTCAAAATACCAGTGATATGTTAGCGAATAAAGATGACCACACAGTAAAAATTGAAATTTAAAAGAATCGATTCAAAAATTACAATCTCGTTGAATGGGAAGGGGTGAAGTAGATGTTTTCTTCAAAAGCGAAACAAAGGCCATCGCTTTTATTATTCTATTGTTATGCAGCCCTTGCCCGACATGTTTATTACTCATTAGTTATTTCTGATTGACAATTTCATTTCTGCTTGATTTGAATATGTGGGCTGGAAAATGCACACTTTTAGAAAAAGTACCCTCAACCAAGTGAAAAATCTACTTTAAGTTAGAATCTCACAGAATAGCATATTAGATTATAATTAAACGTGGAAGAGGAATCAAATGTGAGAGTCTGCGAGTCGTATTGCTTTATTCTGTCTCGGAATCTCGGGTTTTCGTGGGTAGTCAGCAAGTAGCAAGGTGTACGATAACAAGGCGCGCGTATTCCAAGTGTTGTTAACCTCCTCTTTACTCGAGAAAGGTTCGAACGTCAGCAGTTAAATAATTAAAACACGTTTTCTCACGCAGGGATCTCTGTCTGTTAACCCCATCGACCTCAGATAAGAGGGATTCCCAACAAAAGAAAATTATTGCAAGAACCAACTTTTATTACAACCAATTTAAGCAGAAAACTTTTCAATAGAAAATTATACAGCTTTCAAATTGAAGAATTGATCCTTTATGAGTACAGTAAAATATTGAACAGTCATCGCATTTCTGTTACATCATAAAATGGATGAAAAAATGTAAATGAAGGATATTTTGGCTGACAACAGGTGCTTAGTTTTGTTGATCTGGCTTCTTTTGACGTTTCAAATCTGTTTTTTTTAGCTGATTTCAAAAGAAAAGAAGAACTCTAAGAAAAAGAACTAAGAAGACTTCAAGCACTGGCCAAGAGCTTCTCTCCTTTGGAAATCAGCTATACACTCTTTTTTTGGAGGTGAAGTTTGATTGTGAATTTTCAAACTAAAATTTTTTCTATAAAGAAACCCATAGCGTAGATTTTTATCAGCGCTTCCGTCCAATTTTTTTTTTCGGGGTCCCTTTTTCTGAGGAAAACCTATTCACAAACATTTCCTCCCCTCTTCCCCCCTCGCCGTTCATAGCTTCACCATTGAAAATGCGCTTTTCATTGTGATCCGTGAGTGAATTCCCATGTAAAGACCCGCGCATCACCAGGTGTGTGCGAGTAACTCGAGACTCGACTACCAAAAATCTACCTGCGAGACGCCGCCGGTTTGAATATACGCAACAATGATCAGCCACGCCCCGAAATCTTTCTGACAAATTCGATGTATGAGCAAAAAAAAAAAAAAAAAAACCTTTTTTTAAACCATTCGTCCAAATAATGAGCCAAATGTTGAATCTAACTGCAACCAGTAATTTTGATTCACCAAGTTCATTCGCAATGCTATCTTGTTTTCCACGCAAAACCGACCATCTAATTTAGGTGGTAATGATTAAATTAATGGTTAAAATATGATGATTTGGAGGAGTAAAAGCTTATGAATATTGGATTGGCTATCTAGTATCATTAGAAAGGAATCGAATTGATAGGTATATATGCGGATATATTATTGTGTAGGGGGCGAGAAAGATGAGTAGTGGGGGTGTCGATTTAGTTAGGAAGTGGGGTCGAGTGGGATGAGGATCGGGATGGTAAGCCCCGCCCTGGGGGAGCTGTCTCTACGGCGGCCTCTTCAGTCCCAGCGATGGAGTCGACCGAGTCGGATTACCAGGCGGCCGCTCGTTACAAGTCCGAATACGGAAAGCGGGGCGTCTCGTTTACGCCGGAGCAAGTCTCGACTATGTGCGACGCAATACACCAGTCCGGGGATTGTGAAAAACTGGCGCGGTTTCTTTGGTCCCTACCGCCGAACGAGTTGTTCAAAGGGCACGAAGCGGTTCTCAGGGCGAGGGCACTCGTCGCCTTCCACCGGGGAGCTTTTCACGAACTTTACGCCATACTCGAAAGCCACGGATTCGATCAAAGGTTGGTCTCACTCAAAAGATTTTAACGCCGTTATTCTTCTTGTATAGGCAATTCACAATACCAAGTAGCCAACTCAAAAAGATTTTGTCGACCAATTATCTTCCAATTAAGTTATCGAAATCGGGCACTTTTAGCTTCATTACTATGTAGGATCGAAATCATAGAATCATCCCATATTTTCTTCGATTTTCAACTTTTTTGGACTTATCTTTTATCATGGCATCGTCAACTCCTAAAAAATTTTTAAAGGTTTTTACTGCTGTTCTTATTCTGAAAAATGATTTTAAAATTAAATTATAATTATAAATATTTTCTTCTAACACTTGTGTATGGTGTCAAAAGGTCACTCATAAGAAGCTCCGATTAATTAAATTTTTTTGAAAACTTGCACTTTTTTAGCAAATATCTCGACGACGTTCCCCAATTCTTGACCCGATTGCAAACTATTACGTTTTAAATAACGTGTAAATTATACCTTTACACTTTTGAACTCATAGGCAATTTTTAAAAATAAATTATGCACTATCTTTATTTATTTCCTTTTGGGGGGAAAAATGCAAGTTGAACTCCTCTGCTTCCATGCATGATGTGAAGATAAACCTAGGGTGGTTATACATACTTACCCAAGATGGATTATAGAAATTACTTAATATTTTCTCATCTCATTTGTCGACATTTGGTGGAGTTAAATTGATCGTGTGAGTTTTTACCTATGCTGTATGCATTTTAAATGGTCTTATTTAGGGCTAAAGAAATTGTCTATCATATCAATTTGATGCTTAGAATATTGAGAGTGAGGGCTACCTTATAGGTATGTGGCATGTGCCGAATTATATTTGATTGATAATAATCTAATGGAAGAACCTATTTTTTAATGACTAGTGATTATTTCAGCTTTTGAGCAAATGCAAATGCATAAACCTAGAACTGTGCTTGTTTTTCCCGGCCTATGGCCGTTTTAGGGGTTTGAGCTTAACATACTTATACATATTTTATCGATATGTACTTATATCGACTAATGTTCTTTTGAGGCTGGAAGCTAGCATTTGCATACTCAGAAGACCTGAATGTTCAGATGGTCCAATCATTCATTTTATGGCCTTATCCACCCCTCTGTATGCCATTAACTGCATAAAAGTGCATCCTCAAGCCAGCATGTAATCAGTTATTTGGAAATTGTTTCTGATGTTGATTTCTGAACTAGCTAGAACTGAAAGGCATGAAGCTGACATTTTGGTATTAAATACCTAGAAATTATTTGAGAGTATGTACCTATTTTAGTGCTTTTTTTCATTTTATGTATGTATTGGAGAGGTCCCAATTTAGCCTTTTCTTCATTAGGTTTGCGGCCATACGAAATATTTTGGAATCCCTTGTTAACAGCTTGGGATAGGTAAGCTGATATGGAAAAGACACAAAAGCCAACTCCTTACTAGAAAAGCAAATTTTTGAGGAATAATTGCAATATTCTTCTAATTTAAGGTCAAACCATGCAGACACAAAAGGTTTCAACCCTGTTACAAGCGAAAAAAATTTTTTTTTCCTCAGTGTAATTCACTAATCAGTAGAGCCCGGATTAATATGTAAAATAAAGAATCAATACAATAAATCTATCAATTCAACAACGGATTGATGGATGATTATTAAGGAGAATGATTGATTTCTTTGTTTTAACGGTTTTTTTGTTGATGATTTCAAGGATTTATCGAACTGATTTGGCATTTTAAATATAAATCCGTGCTCTAGTAATCAGTAATCACTAATCAGTTGAGAGCGGATCTTTATGCAAAATAAATAATCAATCTAATCAAAATCTAATCAATCAACGTTAAGCATAATGATTCCTTTCTTTGTCTTTTTTCCCTTGATGATTGATGATTATTATTTATTAGGGATGGGATTTATATTTAAAATAAAGAATCAATACGATAAATCCATCAAATCATCAACAAAAAACCGTCAAAACAAAGAAATCAATCATTCTCCTTAACAATCATCCATCAATCCGTTGATGATTTCATGGATTTATCGTATTGATTCTTTATTTTAAATATAAATCCCATCCCTAATGATTAATTATTGATGGATTGGTAAGATAGATTCTTTATTTTGCATAAAGATCCGCGCTCTGCAGTAATCAGTGATAAGTGTAATCACTAATCAGTAATCAGTAGTCTGAAGGTAGCTCGGTTTTAGTTTTTTCTTTATAGGTTTTAATCGGCGTTCTCTTTTCCCGGGTCAAGCAATATTTTAGAAGAAAATCAAATAAAACCGTGTGGTTTACAGTTACAGAGTTGATGGTTGGCATTTTCCTTATGCTTATGCTACCTTCTTAAAAATAAATAAATAAATAAATAAATAAATAAATAAATAAATAAATAAAATGAAATAAATAGATAAAAAATCTACCTAATAAATTTTCGATTATCAATGAAAATCACTTCTTTACCGTAGGTAAAGTGGAAAAACTTTTCCTTACATGTGATAAAATTGCTAGAAAAGTTGCACCAGGTTACGGTAACCCTTCTCCTACCTAAAATTTTTCCAAATTCCTCTCCAAACTTTAATCGTGCAAAAAACTTTTTCTAAAAAATCAAAAAAATCCGCTAATAGAATTTTCGTTTTCTATTCTCTCCTTTTGTTTTAAACTTTCTTTTCGTTTTTCCCTCAAGAGGTTCATCAGTGATCACTCATATTTCACTAAAAAGGGAAATTACTCTCGAAGTGGAAACGCTGCCCCTCATATTATAGGAACCATTTTATTTTGGATTGATAAAAGTTCGATTTTCAATTGAGAAATTTTTTTGAAAAAAAAAAAAAAAAATTTAGAAATTCATTTAGGTATGTAATAAAATGAATTCCACCCTCTTGAGTATTTTCAAAATACTTCACTTAGGCTTAAAATTATTATTAAATTTATTGTTAGTAAATTAGGGAAAGAGGATAAGCCGAAAGCCTCCGTGAGATCGTCCTCAATAGCCTCCTTTCCTTCGGAAATCCGCTAAAAGACGAAATTACGTTTTGTTAATAGTGTTCTTTTGGTTGTACATACCTACTTTAAAATTATGTAAATTAAGTCCTTATTGTATTCGATAATTCTAAATGGTAACAACAAAGATGCAATTAGTATTAATAGACGTGAAATTTGAGAAGAGTTGCCCTGGAATTGCATAATAGAAAAACTGGAGACCCGAAATTTGGCCATCCTTTTGTTTGGGTTAACGAAATAGGTAAAAGAGGGCCCCATTATGCGGCTGTCATTCTCGGTCTAAAGAGATCTCAAACCCCCCGAAAGATAAACATTGCTTTTACCCCCTTGGACCTAATAACTTCAAGGTTCGCTCGTTCAGAATGGATTTTCAGACTTAAGGCCAGCACAGGTAATTGTTTAAAGCTAAACAAATCCGTGGAAAAGCCGAGGCCGGAAAGACGGGGCGTGGTGCCGGGTTTGTTGTTGTTTTTTTTTCCCTCCGGCTTCTGTCTAGCCACCCCCGTCGCTTTTGTCTGCTAAAGGAATCCGTAATTCTAGACGAATCAATCCGCGTAAGAATCGAATTTCGTTTATTCTTGAGAACAAATGTCATAATTACGCTTCTACCTGGATTTTTTGTTCATCCTAGTTTGTCAAAACGTAAATGACCCATAAAGTTTTCAACCTTTTAATTTTTATATCTTTATAATTTCTACAAAAGTGGGGTCATCAGTCAATAGGACTTAAATGAGCCTTTTATTAAAAAAAGGGCTAACATCCAGGTGTGATTTTTTTATAAAGGGGGAGACAGAAAGAGAGAGACTTCCGATGGTTCTTAAAACGTCAAGAGCTTTTCGAGTGGGTAAATATTTGAAAGATGTTTGGTTCCCTTTGGAAACCAACCGAAAACGCCACATAGAAAAAAAAAATTCGGTCCGAAATAGATTTTTTCTCTCTTTCTCTTTTTGAAAGGGCAGACCTCCGTGAAGTACAGTGGTAATTAAATTAAACATTCACGTATTTAATGTGACAAAGGTGCAGATGGAAAGATTATAACCGGTCTCAAAGCATTCGGTCGTTTACCTTTTTACAAAAAGGAATTATGAGGGGAATGTAAAAAAACAAAAAATTATTTCGTTTTATAATAATTTAATTGGGTTTTTAAAGTGGATAAGTACCTACTTTGTGAAGTTTCTAATTTGATGGAGTAGTTTAGCGTGTTTTTTCATGATTAACTCCTAAATTAAAAGGGGTACCTAGCTAAATTTTTCTTTTTCCTTTAAAAAAGTTGGAATCCTTTAGAGTTTATTCGCATTTTTGGCGAATTTTTGTAAATAAACCTTGAGAAAAAAAAAGTTCTTTTTTCATGGCTTTGTGGGGACGGGCTGAGCCGAAGAAAAATAGGTAAATTGGGTTAGTATACCTGAGTTAACTCAATGATATGATTATTCATGAATCATTACTCATTAGTTTATTATTTGAGTTCTATATTCATCAAAATCTTAAAATTTAATCCCTAGTCTTATTTGGCTGATCGAACCTAAACAGCGCTGTAAAATACCAAACTGGCAAATTACTTTGCCTTTGTTCCTTAACTACAAAAAAAGAAAGTCTTTTTTGCTTGATTTTTACCTTTTTTGGGCACTAGGGGCCCTTTTAACCAGATTTTGTTCCTATACTATGAAAAGCGCCCCTTTTAGCTTGATTTTTTATCCTTTTTGTCCAAAAAGTGTCCTAGTGTCCACTAGGGGCCATTTTTAACTCGATTTTTGGACATTCGGGACCCTTTGAGCTAGATTTTTCCTTAACAACAAAAAAGGCTCTTTTTAGCTTGATTTTTGGTCCTTTTTTTGAACACGAGTTCTATCTTTATATCTAGATTTCATTCTTTTGCGACAAAATGGCCACTTCTAAATTGATTTTTAAGCATATTTCAATGACTTTTTGATATTCCCTAGGGTGGGGGATGGGCCGGGGCACACTGGTCTAAACATCAAATCTAGGTGGACATGGCCTATTAATGGCCAATCAATGAACTATTAATGGCCACAAAAATCAATTACCAATTAAGTAATAATAATTATTTATTAATCTAATTATTATTAATTATTACTCTTTTAGTCTTACTAATCTTATTTAAAATAAAAATATTTATCTAGGAACGCGGAAAAGAACGGAAAAGTCAACGGATTTTGGTAGTTTAATTCGCCATTTTTTTGGACGGGTCAAGCAAATCGAATCTTTAAAAGTTAAACTTAAAAATTTTTTCATGCTTCCAAGTGGGCAAAGGTGGGCGAGAAGTGGCAACTTAAAGTTTTGGAATTTTCCTAATTTTTGAATTTTTTATATGCACTAAACCAAAAGCAATATTAAGTTGTATATCACTGAAATAGGCTCTAATTACCCTTAAATTACCCCTTTTTAAGAGATATATGGAAAAAATTTCATTATTGTACTCTAATTCTAAATCTTTGTCGAGATAGCAAAAACGGCAGAGCGTGAACACTGACTAAAAAGGATTTTTTTCAGAGGGTCCTAACGAGTTTAATATTATTTTAAGACCATTTCCTAATACTTCAATGGTTAGCAAACAATGTTTAATAGTCATTTCATTGATTTTTTGACTTCGAATTTTGACCCAATGTCCACCTAGATTTGATGTTTTGACCAGGGGGTGTGATAATTTCCCGGGCAGGTAAATTTTACCTATGCGACCCAACTTGGAGTTTTTGGAGAAGATTTCTTTCATAAAATCTACCTATTGCAATGGGCCCAGTAGTCTCAGTTTGTGATCGGTTTTTCACTAAAAAAACACGTTTTTTTCACATAAAACCGTCAATATCTGAAATTCACATAATAATTTTAAATTTCCAATCCCAGATTTGGAATCGGCGTTAAATTTTGCACTAGAAATGATAGTTTTTGACCATTAATGATAACCACAAAGACCTTTTTTATGGCCGAAATTTTTTCAAAATTTCTCCAATGGGCTATTTTATTGTAATTTACGAATAAATTGTTGGCCAAAACATCAACTTATGGGTTCGGATTTCAATTTTATATCTCGTATTTTAAAATTTCAATAATAATCATGAATTCAAGTCCTATACACAAAGATATTTGCTTTTATTGTTATGAGTGGTTGTTACTTTATAGAGACTTATGTCTAGGTTATTGTAAGTGTTTTTGTTTTACTTTTGTGTAAATCGCTTAAATCTATTGAGAAGACCTGGCCCGTAATATCGGCGATGTATATCTTAAAAGGATCCTTAAGGTATAATTTCAAGAAAAATATTTTTGTGCGTGGGTAACCATGTAGAATGGAGTTAAGAGATACTTCAGAATGGTTTTGTTATTCTTTCAGTTGACGGCCTTTCCATTATGGTTTACAAAGAGTTATCTATAACGAGGGATCAGTTGAAAGATCGACGTTTTTGGCGGATGTTCACTCTCTTTTTTGTTGTCCTAACGCCGGACTTTTTACCTGTTTCAGGTATCACACGGAGCTTCAGCAGATGTGGTTCCGGGCCCATTATAGAGAGGCGGAGAAAATCCGCGGACGTCCTCTTGGAGCCGTCGACAAATATCGGCTGAGGAAAAAATACCCGCTGCCGAAGACGATCTGGGATGGAGAAGAGACCGTTTACTGTTTCAAAGAAAAATCGCGAAATGCCCTTAAAGAATGCTACGAGAGAAACAGATATCCGACGCCAGACGAAAAACGCGCCCTTGCCAAACGTACAGGACTCACACTCACACAAGTTAGCAATTGGTTCAAAAATAGAAGACAAAGAGACCGGACACCTCAACATAGAAGGTAAGAATTTGGATATTTTCGTTCTTACAATAGAATTTCATTCAAGGCATTGTTTTTGACCGTTTTGGGAGGGAAAAAAACGATCACGATAAAGGTCCCCCTCGAAAACCATTCAAGTTCACAGGTAAAATATGAGATAAAGTTATTAAAACGACCCTTCTCCTGTCACTACGACGCTCGTTTAGTCGTTGACGGATGGCCTCAACAAAAGAAAAGGCAATAACTAATTTACTCCCCCGATAAGAAAAAAAGAAAACAAATTATCCCTCCTTTTGAATTAAATCAATTTCAACTCGTTGATCGTGTTCGCTGATGTTTAAAACTTGACAAATTATTAATATATGCGGATATCGAGGTATGTCGTAAATTGGAACGGAGCCAACGGAGGACCACCTGCGGACCAGAAAAACAAATCAGACAGCTTGGCGCCTACAAATTTGACATAAAGCCCTTTCTTTTCTATGAATTTATAATTTAGGCTATTTTTTCTCGACCCTCCCATATACTAATAAATCAATTTAGATAATTTACAGCGTTTTATTTAAATGTTCATTTGTAAGTACATACTCCCCGCTATAAATCTGAGCGGGATAATTTTTATCATGTTGAAGATTCCTCCCCCTTCGAGGTGACGTTCATATTTTTCCTCCTTATCCGTTTTTATTCTTTTCTTTCTGTTTGTTTTAGTACCGGGTATGAAATATATCAAACTGAAAATTTCCCGCCTGCTAGGAAGTGTTATTTTGTACCCTTTATCAAATCAATCTTTCGGACCACCCGTGTGGACGGCCCACGAGGACATAATATAACAAGTTCTTTTTTTTCTTTTTTGTTTGTTTGTTTCTTTTACTTTTTTTTTTCTTCTGGAAACTCCCCTATTGTCTCTGACCACTTGTAATATACGCGCTCCTCGTGTGAGAGGACGAGTAGACAAATTATCAGAGAACAGGCTGTTAAGATTCTTTTTATGTCAACCAATTTTTCACTTGGTACGTACGACTGAAAAATCGTATAATTAAAACCCTTATCCATTCAGTAATCTTAACATAAGTTTTATCTTAAAAACACCTACCTACGGTTTGAGAGTAAAAAATCGCCTTTTTTTGTTTGTCAAGTTTGAATCGCCTACGATGGACTCGAGTCGATTGAAGGAATGTCTCCGGAGTCATAGCAAAAATGCTCTGATGAATAGTTCCAAACAACAATGGCGCCGCACTTTCCATATTGCTAGTACATTGTACAGAAATGACGTTTTAAATCAATTTTTTTGTATTTTTCAATTCCTAAACGACCGTAATGGCGTCTGGCGTAACTGAAATGCCCCCATGTAACAGACGTGATGATAGGGAGGGTCAACCCCTTTTGAAATTACTGTCACCATTTGTCGTTCTCATCCTTTTGTGTCGGAAGGCGAACCCCCCTCTTTATTTTTCAATTCATTGTCGAACTGTATATTATTTATTTCCCTATCTAATCGTATGTAAAGATGGTTGCGACATATGGTTTGCTTGCTCGACAATCGAGCCAACCGTCGAGATCAACGAAACGAGGGAGAAAACGCCTACGTGGGAAATTATGTCAGTTTGAAAATGTTTGCTTTTTGGGTCAAAAATTTGATATAACTGGAAAACTAATTCTTTTCCTGCCATTTTCAGATATGACGAAATGGTCTACAGTCCTGCAACGCCAGATATGCATCGAAATCAAAGGTAAATATTCTTTATACAGTAAAAATAAAAGATGCAAGTTGGGGAACCTGTGGTATGAAAACCCAAATCCAAGAACGCTCTTGGGTTCTCAATATCTCAGTGGTTTAGAGGCAGGAGGTCGTAGGTTCGAATCCCACTTGAGGCCCAACTTTTATCGTCTTTATTCTTTTCCTAATTTATTTGAATTTTAAAATATTCTTATTGCCTAAAAATTAAATGACCTTCAAAAGAATTAAATTAGCACTCTTTTCAACTAGATAATAAAACGATCATGATGCACTTTCCGAGGTTTTTACGGTCCCTCTTATCTCTGGCTAGCTTTCATAGACAATTTTCGTATAAACATGGCAAGTTTTTGATTCGGTTCCTTCTCGGTAGAGTGAAAAAGCAAAACACGAGGGACGCTTTGAGGAAAAAAAAGGGGCGGAGTGTGTCAATAACGAGACTGGCTCAAGGGTAATAGTTTGCACACTTGCATCATTTAAACGGACATTATTTTTATTACCAAGCACTTCGTTGTTATCAGACGGGCATTCTTGCAAGCCTGCTCATTTTCAGTATGATCTCAACGTTGAAAAACGGTGTTTACTCGCTCTTCCTAAGAAATCTACTCTAGATTCGAGAAGAGAATTCCCATTTGGAATCTTCAGACTCTCCAAAATTTATTCAGCCACGAGCGATAAATCAGTTCAAAAAGCTCCTACGAAATTTAAGGATCGTGACCGAAGAATCGAAAAAACGAAAAAGGCCGGATGTTTGTCTTTATCACCTACACGTTTCGATCCTGTAGATCACCGAAATAAAATTAGTTCCAGGGAAACGAGTGAGAAAGAAGAAAACAAAATAAAAAGGAGGAAATACCAACGTCGTCTTGTAAGCTCCTGACGAATAACGGGCTCTACAACTTTTTTTGTCCTTTTTCTTTTTTGTTTCGAACATGTAAATGTTGAGTTCACACTCGCAGTGTTTAAACCGATCCACGGTCCCCATAAATCTCAGTCCATCCCCCAAACAATCCCCCCCTCCTCCGGTTCGATCTCTATCTCGATTTCTTCTCCGCCTCTCCCTCTCTATCCGCCCGTTCTCGCTCTTTTTTTCGTTTATGGCACCACATAGTTAAAACTTCGTTCGTAAATTCCGCTCGTTTCTTTCGTTGCCTCGAGATCTGAAAGAGAATTTTTTTTATATAATTGTTATTATCTTCTGTCTGGACAATTTTAAGGTTTTTGACATCGCGTGTTCAATTATTTTTGGAAATCTTGATTATTGGACGAAAAGTTAAGGCTCTCATACCTTTTTCTTGGATAGGAACATTTAGCAGATCAAAATTATGAATAAGGATTTCTTTAGATATCCATGTAGACGAAAAAGGCCCTTTTATAGACGATGAAGACCCTCTTTAGACCATAGTACCCTTATATAGACGATGAAATCCCTTTATCGATTATAGAGACCCATTATGGGCGAAAAACACCATTCTATCGACCATATAGACTTACGCCGTCTATAGACAGTGGTAAAAACGGCCGTTCTAGGTGGACATCGCCGACAATTCCGTTTGGAGATTAATTACTAACCGTTAAATAATACTTACCTAAATGTAATTATTAATAAAAATAATTGTAAAAAGTGTCAATCCTAGATGGGCGTTGCAGGAAAAGCTGCAGCATCATTCCTGCACTCTTTTCTTCACTGCGGGGGGAGATCGGAATCGGAAAATTATTTTTCCCACACATTCTTTAGACTATTCCCTTCCATTCTATGGACGCTGGATGTCGATGCAAAAAATTGACATAGTTTCAAAGAAAAAGTGAGATTTTTTGGGCATATTTTGACAGAATGATGTCGGATCCCTAAAAATCTTTTAGTAAAATAACTATTCAGGTGGTGGACGAACAACTTAAATTAAGGGGCTTGGGTACCGGCTGATTTTAACCCTAAAATGGCCCTTTTTTTGTCCTTTTTTCTCGGAAACGGCTTGATCAATCTTAACGAAATTTTCCACACGTATTCATGAAGGATAGGACTTTATTTTGAATTAACAGATTTACGGACCTTCAATTTGGAAAAAAGTTACAGCTGATCAAAAAAACTTTTTTTTTTTAACTTTTTTTTTTTTTTTTAACTTTTTTTAAAAATAAATACACCGAATTTCAAAAATGTTTTCAATTCAAAATGTAGCCTTATTATTCCTCTAAATATAGAAAAAAAAAAACAGATCTCAAAAAAGTTTACTAGTTCACGAGAAAAGGGGACTTTTGTCTGAAAAACGTAACTTTTCAGGAAACGCAAAAAACTAAAATTCGAATTTCCGCCCGAATGTTGATTTAAACGGGAACTAAATCTATTGGTTTTTTGTTTTTTGTTTTTTTTATCGTAGTGCTATTTTGAATTAATTAAAAATATTCCTAATTGATCAAATTGATTTCTGCTTTTTGGAAACAGCGCAGAAATGCTTAAAATTTAATAATTAAAAAAAAAAATTCGATTTTTTTTTTTTAAATTTTTGGGTACTCAAGCCCCTTAAACATGAAGAAATCTACTAGACGATGAAAATGATTGAAAAGATCAAATTCATGCACTTTGAAAATCACGCTATTTTTATCCATTTTTCTCTTTTTTTTTTTTTCCTTAAGGGGACAAAATTAAACAAAAATGAAATCGATGTTTACATTCTTAATCCTCTACATCACGGGGGGTCCTGGGTTCGATTCCCAGGCTGGGAAGGAATTTTGTTCCTCTAACTCAGCCCCTGGTTTGTTCTGGCTGCTCATTACGAGTTAGCCCATTTCCCCGGCGCCTAGGCAATATGGCGAGAGCCCCCGCCTTGGGCCCAATGTGTTCCCCCTTGTGAAAATCGGTATCGATTACCACAATTAAAAAAAAAAAAAAAGAAATCCCCAATACTTTATGATAAGAAATGTCTTATCTGTTCATCGATTTGGTGACTTTTTACCAAATGTCCGCCTAGATAGGCCGTTTTTACCACTGTGGGACGGACCGTCATGTAGACGACAGAATCCTTTATCTACCCTTACATAAGTAAGTACATTATTTTGAGCCAGAATTTTCAGAGAATCAACTCAAAATTGCAACTCACGTCTTATTATCAGGTCTTACTCAAGACTTATTCTCAGCTCTTTTATTATGATGAATGGATTAAACCCTATAAATTTCAAGTCGTTCTGTCCTCAGGAAGCCCAGAAAACGTCAATTCGAACACAATTGTATCTTGAGTAGGTGATCTTTTGGATACCATTCGATAATAATTTTGTACAAAGCAATGAGCATAATGAAGCTTATTAAAAGGGTGTTTACATTTTATAGGTATACGGTAGGCATTTATTAAAATGAATTATTAAAACAGTAGGTCACACAGAAAAAAAAAATTGTTATGTAGGAAGTTTGAATAGAAATATTATTAAAATAAAATGCAAAATTAATTTATAGGTATTTACATTGAATAGGATTTTAAGAAAACAAACTATTGTGTGTAACCTGAGTGTAAAATTAGTCTGTTTAGTGTGAAGCCTGTGAAAGAAAAAAAAATCCTCGGTCCCCTTTTGGACCGCGTTTCGGTCCTTAGGGATAATTAAACCGAAAACGACTTATAGGTTTTTCGACAGACTCGAAGGGTCAAAAACGTAGTGCGGCGACCCTTTCGGATTTGGGAACTGGTCCCAATCCGGACAAAAAAAAAGTGTGTCAGTGATTAGTGTCGGTATTAGTTGACAGGCGGTAGGCCGTGTTTGCCGGACTGACAAATAGGAGGTGGTAGGGGGCCAGGGGGTAGCCGGAGTCTGATATGTGCAACATGTGGGCGTAACCAGGCGAAACAAACCTAGTTAGGAAAGCCCCCCGTTTCGCTCCTCCACTTGCTACTAAAACATTTTCGAATTAAAACATATTTGGGCATTTTGATGATAGAAATGAAGAGGATTGTGATCTCTAAATCCGCTTATGACAGCAAGAGGTGAGCGAAAAGGTCAACGGCAAGCAGATTCTCCGACGTAAAAGGAAAAAAGAGACAATAGTGACTAGATAGGAAGAGGGTAAAGGGAGAAGGCTTGTTGCGGAGGTGGTACGTCGAACTTATAGAACCCCCTCGGGTAAACAAGGTCTCATGTGCACAACGACGTCAGCGTTTTCGAACGCCCTTTCCCACGTCTACAGCTCGTCCGGCGCTTTTTCCCTCCCCTTACCGCGTCCCGTCTACGCCTGAGGGTCAGAGGGCTTTGATCCGAACGTCTAGAGATAAAAGAGAAGCTCCTTATCCACTCAATGGCTTTTGAGGATTCTGCACCCAAAGGGTTACCCGAATCTTGGACTTCCGATACTAACAGCTAATTTTCAGTCTGGGAATCGAACCCAGGATGGTGTAATCAAATGTCCGTAACGTTCGCAATGTTCGACCGATTTTATCAATATCTACACCGTTAGAAGGCTGTTTTAAAGCTCTAAAAACTCATAAAAATGCATAAAACCGCCCGAACCACTCCTTCTCATCAAAAAATGAACTTTTATTACTGCTTACTTTCAATGAGACTGAACTTCCACAGCTTTTAACGATACTTTAAGTAAATACTTGCTGAGATAACTCCATAGCCCTCAAAATTGGACCTGGATTTCTTATAAAACTCAAAAGCTGAGCTTATTGTTCTTTCTCTTATCATTTTTTTCGGTTCCTGTTGAGATAGGCATCTACATAGTGTAATTTTTTTTAAACATTTTAATATATTTTATAAATTATTTATTATTTTCGCTTTTTTCTCAACCTAAGGCGTCACTTTTTCCATTTGTTTTTGTCCATAAAAAGGATGCTAATTTGTTTCTTAATTAATATTTATAAAATTTACATATATAAAGGGTCACTGTTTATTTAATTGCATTAAGTATTCAATAAAACGTTTTGTTAGAAGAAAGAAAAAAAAGTAACGATGTCCTTCTGAGGCAAAAGGATGAGCAGCGAATTTTAAACAGGTTATAAAATATTCTCGGCGAGATTTTAAAGCCGCCCGTTATGATATCCAAGATCTGATTGCGCCCTTCTAATGGCCATCGTAAAAATATGTCTCCATAAACTTTTTGGACGAAAATTTTTTGTTTGTAGTCGAATTGCGAGTAAAATGCTCGGAGAGACTTTTAACGTTTGCGGCGTTGAACAAACAACGGATGGCTTTTTGGGGTGGGCCCACATATTCCCTGTTTTCTCGGATTGTTATTTTAGTAGGGTTGGTAAACATTAACTCCTGTCCCATATCCCTCCTACTGCATTAATACCCAAACCACACAAAAAAAATTTCTGTTTTTAGTCTTCGTAATTTTCGGAACTTCTTAGCCTTCAATATTTCATTTTTCACCTTAAAATTTCGCCTTTTCTAAACACTCTAATTGTGGGTTTGGAAGGCATAAATTAAGGTATTTACCTATATAATTAAAAACAATAAGTAATAAGTTTTATTTTAAAAATTATTCCCTTTCTCATCTAAAAATAATTATTTTAATTCACTCCCAATTCTGAATAAATAAAAGGTTTAATTAAACGTTTTCTATTGCTCTCGTGTTACTCAGCTTTTTAAAGCTTTTAAATTGTACCTACAAAAATAATTCCATGTTTTGTCTCATAAATTACTTTTCGTGTTTTCCTGTTTAAATCAATTATGAACGGTCCAATTATCGAAACAAACGATTTTTTAATTTCAGTTTTCACCCTTTGAATTATTTTTAAAAAAAAAAGTTGCAAAAAAAATTTAAATAAAAGAGAAAAATGAGGGAAGTTAAAGCGATAAATCTCAGGAGAGGCATATATTCTAACGGTTGTTTTAAGGGTGGTTACATGTAAGGGTGTAACCTTATCCACCCTTATTTGGAAAGCAATTAAGTGGGTAATTCTATTTGATGCTCTCGGTATAATTTCCTCCCCCATCTCCCCCCTAACACGCGATAACAAAGGCTTCCTCGTTAATCCTTACGACCTTAAACACTAAAATGATCATAATTGACATCATCATGATTTTTTTCACGAATCTTTTAAGTTTCAAGTTTTAATAACACAAAATTACATCAAAAGTTTGATAATAAAGCTTCAGACAGGGGCGGATCGCTCGGTGGGCCGCTGCCCTCGAGGGCCGGTGAGGGCCAATTTTTTTTTTTTTAAAGTAAAAAAGGAGCAAAAAAAAGTTGAAAGAGTAAAATTCGAGGTACTGAAACATTTCACAGGTTCCTGGGCTATTAGAGGGGAAATCGAGGTTTTAAGTGTTAATTTTTCGTCGAAAAACTTCGAAATCGAGGTTTTAAGAGTTAATTTTTCTTCGAAAAACTTCGAAATCGAGGTTTTAAGAGTTAATTTTTCGTCGAAAAACTTCGAAATCGAGGTTTTAAGAGTTAATTTTTCGTCGAAAAACTTCGAAATCGAGGTTTTAAGAGTTAATTTTTCGTCAAAAAACTTCGAAATCGAGGTTTTAAGAGTTAATTTTTCGTCGAAAAACTTCAAAATCGAGGTTTTAAGAGTTAATTTTTCGTCGAAAAACTTCGAAATCGAGGTTTTAATGTTAATTTTTCGTCGAAAAACTTCGAAATCGAGGTTTTAAGTGTTAATTTTTCGTCGAAAAACTTCCAAATCGAGGTTTTAAGTGTTAATTTTTTGTCAAAAAACTTCGAAATCGAGGTTTTAAGAGTTTATTATTCGTCAAAAAACTTCGAAATCGAGGTTTTAAGAGTTAATTTTTAATTTGGCTCTTAGAACCTTGATTTTGAGATTTTCGACGAAAAAAGGCTTTTAAACTTTAATTTTGAGGTTTATGGACGAAAAATGGGCTCTTGAAACTTTGATTTTGAGGTTTCTGACGAAAAATGTCTCTTAAAACTTTGATTTTGAGGTTTTTAGACGAAAATTAAGCTTTGAAAATGTTGATTTTGAAGAAAAATTCTCCCTTAAAATGTCAACTTTAAGGTTTTTGACGAAAAAAGGCTCTTAAAACTTTGGTTTTGAAGTTTTTGATGAAAAAAGACTCTTAAAACTTTGATTTTAAGGGGTTTTTAAAGAAAAAAAAAATTGGCTCTTAAAAAGTCGATTTTAAAGTTTTTGATGAAAAATAGCGATAAAATATGTTCAGAAAGAGAAGAAAAACTAAATTTTTGGGGGATATTTGGAATAAAAAAAAGGCCGGTCTAGTGGATGCGCCCTGTGGGCCAAAAACGGCCGATCCGCCCCTGGCTTCAGAGCACAAAGTGGAAGAAGAAAAATCACCGATCAGTTGGTGAGGCAGTACGCTACTATGTTTCTTTATATTTTGGGCTTTGAAAGTATAGAAAATAGTAATTTGGTGATAAAAATTGAAGATAAAAAAACTCTTTGAAACTAGCCAGCTGCAAATTTCCTCAGGTACTCTATCGTGTGTACATATGGGCCCCTTTCGGACGGGAAAACAAACTGAACATCCTAGCAGATGTCCAGACAAAAAGTAAATTTTGGTTTATTTTCTGTTCCAGCGATGTGTTGATGTCGAGCGACGTGAGCAGCCTTTTGAGTTCGTCATCAAGCCTCGAGCTTCAGGACCTAAAGCAGTTTTCGTACCAGAGCCTGAAAAGGACCGACAGCCTCAAAGCGGACGTCGGGATGATGCCTTATCACCAAGCGTACCAAAACTACGAGCAGCTCCTTCACCAAGCTCACTAGTCAAGGGTGTACTAGCTCAAGAAGCTATCAAACAGGCTGTGGTATTCTTTCATTTGTTTTAAAGTCTGAACTTTTACGTCAGGTCCTCCCATCAACGAGGCAACCCCCTTTTTTTCGGTTCCTAATATTTTTCAACCAAAGAGACGTTTATGTCTGAGGGCCAAATTTTAAGTATTTTCCATGTATTATCAACGTAAAAGACCATTTTTTCAAAAAAGCGGATTCTTTACGTCTGAATGCTAGTCTAAAGATAGCGGACAAGTGATGCCATGATAAGGCAAAATGGGAAGGCAGCATTTTACGTTCAAATATTAAAATCCATCGCAGCCTTCCTAAGCCAAATCACTTCGATCCTGTAGGTCCTTTTTTTCTTTCCTTTTAAATTTTGTTCTCTCTTCTTTTTAAATTCGACATTGTTAAAGGCGCGAAAAGAAGATAGAAATCAAAAGAATCGGCCAATTACGACAGATGTTAAGGGGAGGATGACCGATTTTCGGAAAAAAAAATTGATTTTTTTTTTTAAATTATTATTATAAATTGACCTTTTCTGAATCCAAATCTGTATAATTTATAATTTTTAGATGACTAGAAATATTTTTAAAAAATTTTTGAAAAAAAAAAAAACACATGGTTTTTGAATTTTTTTTTTTTTTTTTACATGTGGGGTGCTATTTAAAAAAATCCGCTAAAATTGACTTCAATGATACGATACGCTTCTCCTGAAAAATCAGGTTTTTGTACCTTTAGGTACAGCTATCTCAGGGTAGGAGGGCCCTATCGAGTCCCGGTTTTTTTTTGTTAGACACAGAATCGTCTACTCTACAAAACGTCCTGAACGGTTTTTTAATACTTGCTTTGGTTGGGAAATAAAAAAATAAATAAAAATGAAAAAATTCCAAAAAAAAAATCCGTTTTGGAAAATTCTCTAATTAATTTTAGGAAAGTTGTTTATAATAATCTTCGAGGACGAATTTTAGATTAGACTGTGTAGCACAACCTCAAAAAAATTCATGACGATAGGATTAAGCGTTGCTGAGAAAAGTGTACCTAAAGATGAGTACTTTTACTAAGTAAATTCCAGCTGGTCATCCTCCCCTTAAAGAATTTATCCCCGCTCGTAAAGATCTCAACAACAAAAAAAAAGTCTTAAGCCGAAGAATCGGCCGTCTCAATCAGTCCATAAAGTTTCACTTCCTTCCCCCACTTTTTGTGATTTTAAGCTTAATAAAGGTCGACAAACAATTTTCTTTTATCTCGGTGATATTGTTTGTGTTCATAGTGCAATTTAGCTGCTTTATTTAGTTAATTTTCTTCTTTTTTTCGCCTTATGCTCAACCTTGAAAAAGGCTGTATAATTAATGTAAATATTGTTTCATGTACATAACCATGTTTATGTAAATATTAAATAGTTACCATTATGTTCAAACTACAAACCCTTTGTAGTATTTTTTTTTTTATTTTTCCTATATTATATTTAAATGTTAGTAGATCCCTTTAGAATCTATAATTGTCATCGATGGTTTAAAATGTCTATTTTCAAAGGCAATTTTCTTTTTACGACGTGTAGATTGTTTTTTTGTAAAAGAAATACATTTTAAAAGCGTTAAATTTTTTTATTTTAATTCCTGTTGTTTTTTTTGGTATTTGTGTATATGAAAATACCTAAGATTTTTTGTGTACAATCGTCGTTTTTGATCTAACTATAAAATTAGACATCGGAATATTGGATTTTACGATTATTAGAGGGTTTAAAATGCCGTTTAGTTTTGACGGCTTTTTTATTCCTTCAGGTAAGAAGCTTTCTAAAATGGAAAAACTATCATTTTTGGTAAATGAAGAATGTCGAGATTTGATTTGAGAAGGATTAATTTTACGACTAGATTTTTTTAAACTAACGTAAGCTTTTAGCTTAGTAATAAAAATTATTTTGAAAAGTTGGCAAACTTTTTAAAATTCATTATTTTTGTTTTTTGTGATAAATTGAAAGCCCTAAAGTGTTTTCCACAAAATATGTCCCGTTGTCGAGTTATATGCAGAAAACTGAAAAAAGTCGAGGTTTTTGGGCTGCCAAAAGTTGTGCCGGGACCACATTTATTGGCGCTCTTCAAAAATATGGTATTAGGACCCAAATGAACCATTTAATAACAATAATATCTTTTACACCATGTTTTGTGGTTCAAAATGATCTGTAGAGGACTTGGGGGACAAGAAAAAAAATTTTTTTTTTCAATCCTGAAATTTACCCCCACCCCTACTTGTTGGTCGTTAATTGATTCTCGATAGTTGATTCTAAATGGAAATTGAATTTTCTACAACGTTTTTAGTATGCTTTTTTGATTAGAAAACGCCTTCCTTGCTTTTTTCCGACTTTTCTAAAATCTTACTTTTTCATAGCAAAAACTCGAAAATCCCGCTTTTTTGTCGCCTCGTAGCTCAGAAACCTTTGGTCCTACAAAAAATCTTAGTAAATCAAATCTGTAGAAAATTTTATAAGCTTTAATTTTGTTTTTATAAATTTTTTTGAAATTTCAATTTTTGAATGAAATTTGTTTTGAAATTTTTTGAAATTTACCCCCACCCCTGCCTATTTATCGTTAATTGCTTTTTGAGAGTTGTTTTCAAAAGGTAATTAAATTCTCTACAACTTTTATTAAGTACACTTTTTTGATTAAATGACGTCTTCCTTCCTTCAGAGGTCAAAATAGAAAACCCGGTTTTTTTCCCACCTCGTGGCTTAGAAACTTTTGGTCCTAAAAAAAATTGTATTAGCTCAAAATTGTAGAAAATTAAAAAACCTTTAATTTTGTACTAAAAATTATTTCGCCCACGACCTACGGTTTTCGAGATATTTGCGAAAAAACGAAAAAAATCACCTTAAAAACGCTCCTGACGCCAAATCGCACGGGTTTCGATTATGGATTTTTTTTTGGTTAATCAGGGGAGCAATCCAGACTGACTGGACTAACAAGTGAAATATTCCTGTTATTTATTAAAATGAGAAAATTTAATTTTTTCTTGATTCACAATCTCTGGAACAGAAAGTCCATTCGTTTTTCCATCTATTAAATCTGTTTCTTTATAGCGTCCTTTTATCTCGATTCAAAGTAGAGGGGGAGGCCATAGAATGGGAGGGATATTTCAGAAATTTTGAGATAAAGAGATACCGAAAGTCCCATACTTCGGAGCACGCGATGCCGTTGTCAGAAAAGTTTAAATGGGAACACACACGGTCGAATTCCTTCCGGGGAGCGAGGCCGGGGGAAAGGAAGAAACGCGGGCTCGCGACCCGCCCGCCCTCCGCCCGGTGACAGATAACGTCAGACGAAGAATCTGGTCCCGACGAGTCTCTCGCTCTCCGACACCTAATCTACACCGAACATAAGTTCCCTCTCCCCTCCTAGAACCTGATTAACAATCTGTTCCATCCTAAATTTACTCGCACCTTCCTCCCTTAATATACACCGCGTCCACACTATGCTCTCTTTCTTTTTTTTATTCCCTTCAAGATTATCTAACCTAATAAAACGTTCTTTTATATGTAAATGTAATGTAAAATCATTATACGACAGAAACATCGGATAATGCTAAACCATCATTGCCTAGACGTCTTGAAGCACACGTTATAAATCTAGTCGAAGAATTTTGACTTCCGAGGTGAGAACTTACTTTTGATAACATTTTTTTATAGCATTTCCATTACGTTTACTTTCTAAAAAACCTCTCAAATAATTTGAAGCAAATATTTACGAACTAAAGAAAAATAATTGATTCATTCATCAACTAAATATAACTTGGGATGGCCAGATAGAAGCAATAAAATGAATCAAAGTCGTCCATATGCCTTTTAAACGCGTTTTATTTTGGCTTGTTGGACAGTTTTGTGGAATGATTGGAGTGATCTAGGAAGGTGAGGGCTTATCGACAGAGGATTCTCGGGTAAGGTAGGCATGGATACGGTCTCGA
Organism: Orius laevigatus; assembly: GCA_018703685.1. NCBI lineage: Eukaryota > Metazoa > Arthropoda > Insecta > Hemiptera > Anthocoridae > Orius > Orius laevigatus. The sequence goes on along the minus strand of JAGWEN010002035.1, from coordinate 148,367 downwards.
GAGCGGTGGCGCGAGGGGGGTTTCTATAACAACGCTCCGCCAACCAGGGTCCTCTCTCCTCTTCGCACATGCTCTTTAAGTCCCGCACCCCTAATCTTGCCCTCCGAAATACATAAGAGCTTCCCGGCTCCCCGGATCCGGTTACAACCTCTATTTTACGTGTAATAAATTATTTCTCATCCACCCCGCAGCACGAAAGGAGGGGTGGAGATTCTCAAATGAGGTCGTTTGTCACCGAGATACATTTATCATGAAGGAAGGGCTGAAAAAAATGACAATGATTCTTATAAATTAACACATGAATAACTAAATAAGCAAGCAATCAAACTATTTTTAAGAGGTTTTAAATATCAATTTAACGCCCCAAGGTCCACTTGCTCAATTATAATAAATAAATTTTTAATTAAGGGTGTCTTTTTACATGCTATTAAGCAGTCACACAGTTTTTTCGAGCTCCATCTCCATAGAAACGTATATCTATGCCACAGACAGGTCAACACAATTATAGGCCTTTTGCCTCAAAGTTTCAAAAACCATCAATCCTACATTAGGACCAGTTGCTTAATTCCATAGATCAGAGGTTCCCAAACTTTTTCACAGTGCGCCCCCCTTTTAAACAAATGAAAACCTTTGCGCCCCCTCCCCCCCCCCACAAAAAAAGTTTTGAATGTTAACTTTGAGGTTTTTGAAGAAAATTGGGGTTTTAAAATGTTGATTTTGAGGTTCTTTGACGAAAAATCGGCTCTTAAAACCATGATTTTGAGGTTTTTGACGAAAAATTGTGTCTTTAAAGTTGATTTTGAGGTTTTTTTAAACGAAAATTTGGCTTTATAAATGTTGATTTTGAGGTTTTTGACGAAAATTTGGCTCTTAAAACAATAATTTTGATTTTTAGGTTTTTTACGAAAGATTTGCTATTAAAACCTTAATTTTAAACGAAAAATGCTCTTAAAACCTTGAATTTGAGGGTTTTTTTAAACGAAAATTTGGCTTTATAAATTTGATTTTTAGGTTTTTGACGAAAAGTTTGCTTTTAAAACCTTGATTTTGAGATTTTTTGACGAAAAATTGGCTCTTAAAACCATGATTTTGAGTTTTTTCTAAACAAAAATTTGGCTTTACAAATGTTGATGTTGAGGTTTTTGACAAAAATTTGGCTCTTAAAACCTTGATTTTGAGTTTGTTTTAATACGAAAAATGGCTCTTAAAACCTTGATTTTGAGGTTTTTGGAAGAAAATTAGGCTTTACAAATGTTTATTTTGAGGTTTTTGACGAAAAATTTGCTCTTAAAATGTTGATTTTAAGGTTTTTGATGAAAAATAGCCTTAAAATATGTTCATTTTTGACGAATGGATAAGTGGATTTTGTCATTTTGGAATTTTATGAGCAAAAGTGTTCAACTGATATTTTCAGCAAAATTTGGGAACCACTGCGATCAACTCTTTTATGAATCAACTCTTAAGGATAAAATTTTACGGCTCAAGCCTTATGGATCAACTTTGATGGAGCAGGGCCGGTCATCCCGATTTTGATCCTTTTTTGGACACAATAGGGGCCTTTGTTAAATAAAGATTTCTTTCCTTTTTAATAGGGCCCTTTTTAGCTCAATTTTTTAAAATCCTTTTCGGACACTCCCTTTGAACCAGATACTTTCCTTTACGACAAATAGGGCCCCTTTTAACCTGATTTATGAATCTTTTTGGACACTAAGAGTCCTCATAACTTGATTTTTTTCGTTAACAAAGTCAATTTTAGCTTGATTTTTACCATTTTCGGACACTATAGGAGCCCTTGTTTACTATATTTTGGTACTTCAGGGCGAAAAGGGCCCTTTTTAGCTTGACTTGAACCCTTTCTACTAGGAAAAAAAAGAAGTCATTTTTAGCTCGATTTTTGATCATTTTTGGACACTAGGGCCCCTTTTAACTAGATTTTGTTCTTTTACTTTTTTGATCTTGATAATGAATTTTTCAAGTGGGTCAAAATTAAGGGGTGAAATCATCACCTGTTCAGACAAATTGATCAACCTTCTCCCTTTCGTATTTTATTAGTCATACCGCAAAAAAAGTTTAAAAGAAAAGGATCTTTGACAACGTTGAAGTAATGAATCGTATAAAAATGTGTCGTTTGCCCTTTTTTGTGTTTATTTTATCGTCCGCCACCCGTGAAAAGATTAATTGCCTCCTTTGTTAATGAACGGGTCGTAAATAAATTTTAAGTTTAGTGATCTAACAGTTTTATAGTCCGAGCTTTGTGGGAGTGTGAGATACAATCTTAAGTCTAAATCCAAGATCGTAATGTGGCGAGAGGGGGGAGGGGGAGTGCTCGTCTTTTTCTCCTCTCCCAGGTAGAGGGGAATGCGCCTTTTTTCTCTCATTCTCTAAATCGTGTAAGGAGGATTTTTAATTGTGTGCATTTTTGTGTATAGCAGGATTCCATTGCTCTTATTCGTAGGGTGGACGGATTTTCCATCGAGACTCACATATTTTGACTACAAGGACATGAAATATTTACATCATGAATGAAGAAAAGCAGCCAATTTATAATCAACGAACATTCTGAAGAATTAAATTTTATCAATCCTTCGGCTTTTCTTACTTTTAAGAGTTTTAAGTTTTAAAAAACAGGCACGAATTCCCATGTCAAATCAAGGATGCGTCTCTTCTGTTGCACCTACAAAAAGGTATTCACCACGTTAAGAAATGATGAGAATGAAGAGTTTCAGCCACTCAGTTTTGAGGTTTTTGACGAAAAATTGTCCCTTAAAATGTTGATTTTGAGGTTTGTGACGAAAAAATGACTCTTAAAACGTCGATTTTAGGTTTTTGACGAAAAATTACTCATAAAACGTAAATTTTGAGGTTTTATACGAAAAATAAAATTGTCTCTTAAAACCTTCATTTTGAGGTTTTATGACGAAAATTTGGCTTGATTTTGAGGTTTTTGATGAAAAATTGGTGGCTGTTATAAATTGATTTTGGGGGAGTATTACTAGTCCTCTTGCCTCACCCCCCTGGGGTAGAAAAAGAACTACAGAAAAGAAATGTGTCTTTAAAAAAGTGATTTTTTTTCTTAGCCGGGAAATTTTGTATTAAAAGGGGAAATAAATCTGGCAACACTGGTTTGAAACTTTTAATATAACCATTAAAGAGGTTTTTGAACAACAAACAAAACTAAAATTTCAAGTTTATAGTTATGAATTTTGTCTTACATTTTCAGTAAATTATCGTATATTTTATTTAATTTAAACTTTATTCAAAAATGGCAGCGAATCGTGAAAGACGAGTTAATGCCGGAAACAAACTTTCGAAACTCCTGAACGAGGAAGAAGAAGACGAATTCTACAAGACGACCTATGGAGGGTTCGAAGAAATCGAAAATGACAACGATTACAAGTAAATAAAATATTGCAATCATTTATCAACTTCCTGAGACTCAATAGGGTCATTACATGCCCTTCATTGTTCTTATAATCCTGGAAATATTCATTTTTAGGTGGCTGCCATCATAGTATGTGCCCCTCACTTGTTCTTGTGGTAATATTTTACTTCCTAGGACTTGTTTTCCATGTTCTAAAACCGAGAAGGTTTATGAAAGTCCAAAGCTTGACCATTTCTAAACAAACGTCGAAATTGGCCTGTCATCCTTTGTAATTTAATTAACTTTGATTGAGTATAGTTTCGACTTTCTGGGACTTACCTCTCCCCTGTAGAATCCATAAATGCATGTCAAAATGAGAGCGCCACTTGCAATTTTCATCCAATCTTCACCAAATGGTTGAGATCCGCGAAATAATAATAAAGACATTTTTGTGGCAAATTTTGTCAGCTTTAATTTTTAACTAAGTGGAAATGTCACTAGGACCCATAGTTTTGGAGATAAATGCGAAAAAAGGGGAAAAAACTGACAATCTTGGCTTTAACCTCTCCCCCCATCTTCTAGCTCAGGTGGGGACTTTTGACATGTTCACCCCCACACGTCTATGAAGTTAAGGTGACAATCATCCATTTTTTAGCATTCCTTGCCTGGACTGGCTATATTGCTAACCTGCCCTGGAGGCGCATACTTTAATGCTAGATTGGCCATAGCACCCATTTTTCATCACTATGAAGTTAGATAAATCTTCCACTGATTTTTAAAAAATTTTAGGTCGGAGGAAGAAGGGGAAGATGTCGTCGATTCAGACTTCAGCATTGATGAAAATGACGAAGTTGTCTCTGACCATGAAGATGAGAAAAAAGAAAGAAAGAAAACACTCATTACAAAAGCTTACAAGGTAAATTTTTCCTTTTGTACTTCAGGATTCCCCTTGCAGGTCTGTCAAGGGAGAATTTTTTTGAAGGGAAATCTTTAAAGCACTTTCATCCAGAAATTTCTCAGCTGTTTTGCATAGAAATTTGTGCTGAACCTAATTCGTTTTAGGAGCCGAAACCTGCCAAAAAGAAAAAAGAAGTCGAAAAACCTAAAGCCGACCGTCAACCTAAACAAATGGCCAAACCCCATCAAAGTCAACCTTCAAGTAAATTGGAAAAGAAGCAAACTTTCAATTTTTAACTTAATTTTCAGCCTCTGAAAGAAAAATAAGAAAATCGACTGTCGTCAAATCGGCAGCGACCGCACAGCGAGTTAAGGAAAGAAAAGCATTGAGAAAAAATCGAAAACTTCCAAAACCAATCACCTATTACAAGCCGACCCAAGAAGAGCTTTTAGAAGAAGCGAAAATAACTGAAGAAGAAAATCTGAAATCATTAGGTAAAATTTGTTATTTTAAGTTTTTTGACACAATTTTTAGAAAAATTCCATAAAATGGAATTGGAGAGGAAGAAGAGTCGGACTACAAAAAAGACATTTACTGGACCCGTAATCCGATATTGTTCAGTTTCTATGCCGCTCATTACAGAAATCAATAGTACTGAAAACGAGTAAGTATATACCAAGAGTTGACCGCTCATATTGTTTTGTTTTTAGAGTGAAAGTCAAAGAGGAAAACGAAAATAAGCCGATCCTAATCACAGAAGATACGCCGATGGTGATCGATCCTTGTGAGACTGAATTAGTTGAAGTTGAATTGACGACGGAGCCTGAAGTTGAAGTGAAGCAAGAAGAAGAAGAGAAGAAGCCGATGGTCGAGGGAAGATGCGAGAGGACGTTCATAACATACAGCGACGAAGCAACTTTCCGAAAAGCGTTTCCGGTCAAAAAGCCGCCAGTCATCAAAGAGCGAAAACTCTGCCCAATAACAAGACTTCCAGCTAAATACGTCGACCCTCGCACCCACCTTCCCTACAGGCATCTACGAGCCTTCAAAATCATGAGAGAGGCTTATTATACTCAATTGGACATGAAAATCGCTAAAGGAAATCTGAACGGCCTCAATCCCGAAGAAGTCGAAAAATGGATCCCATATCGCGCAAAAATGAACCAGCAGAAACCTGGAAAGCTCAGGATTGACCCTTCCACTCTTCAAATGGCCCAAATCAAAGTATGACAAATCGTCCCGGGCTCTCAGGCCCATCCGTCTGCTGCAGTCCTCCATATCATACAATAAGCCAATTTTGAAAAAATCATATATTTACATAAAAATCAATTTTTGGGCGGCCATTTTACAGCAACTTCATTATGCAATTCATCCGGAAGCCATTCCTGATATGCTGACAAGAGAACTAAAACCAAATTATAATCAGAAAAAATTTAAATTCTTGCTTACATTTTGAATCTGATGTCCACTTTTCGATTAATTTACTTTTAGAATCGATCTCTTCAGAAATCAAAAATTTCAATATATTTTCTGTTCTAGTTTGAAACCTTAAAAAAAAAAAAAAATTGTACAGGATGTTTGAATTATATTTTTTGGAAACTTACTTGGCCCATGTTTTAACCATGGTTTGGGGTGAAGATAATAATTTAGTTTTGTATTTTTGAAGCTGTCTGAAGATAGAACCGTCGAGAAGGAAAAGAGCAAAATATTTATATCTCATCATACCTTCTGGATAATCGATTTCAATGACCGGTAACTCCCAGCCACTTCGACCTGAATTCAGCATATAAAATTGTATAATTTTTTGAGAATGTTACCGAAAGTTCCAGTGGAGTAACACCGGACAGTTCCAGTAGTAGGGCTGAAGAACGGTGCTGGGGTTTCCATTGGATCTCCCAAATTGCACAAAGTTGGGGCGAAAATTGCCAACCATTCGGGCTCAATGGAGGTTACCCCTAGAAAACGAAAATTATAAAATTTCGAAAAAAGAATATAATTTACCTCTAATATAAATTTTATTTGTTTCATAAATTTCTTGATAAACAATCCATTCTGGATGTTCTTTGTATAAGGCACACGAGCTATGAATTTGGACTGGATCTTCCATTTCTGGTGTGTTGTAAATGGGCTTCTTTTTATCGTTTTCGACTTCTTCGCCGCATTTTCGGGCAACTTGATCTACAAATCCGGCGAGCACGATTTGCCTTAAAAGTCTAGCCTGAAGAAAAATAAAATAAGATATAATATACAGGGTGTGCCAGCTAGAGTGGACCATTCAAGCATTCTGCCTGACTTTTGATCTGATTTAAAGAAAAAAAAGAAATCTACCTAAAACCCCAAAATCATTGTTGTTTTAAGAGCCAAATTTCCATCAAAAACCTGATGTATATGTATATAAAGCCAAATTTTAGTTTAAAAAAACCTCAAAATCAACTTCATAGAAACAATTAATTATAGTCAAAAACCCCAAAATCATTGTTTTAAGAGCCTAGTTTTCGTCAAAAACCTCAAAATCAACATTTATAGAGCCAAATTTTGATCAAAAACCTCAAAATCAACTTTAAAGAGACAATTTTTCGTCAAAAACCACAAAATCATGGTTTTAGGAGCCAATTTTTCGTCAAAAACCTCAAAATCATGGTTTTAAGAGCCGATTTTTCGTCAAAGAACCTCAAAATCAACATTTTAAAAACCCAAATTATCTACAAAAACCTCCAAGTTAACATTCAAAACCTTTTCTGTGGGGGGAGGGGGCGCAAAGTTTTTCATATGTTTAACAGGGGGGCGCATTATGAAAAAGTTTGGGAACCTCTATAATACAGGGTGCTCCAGAACGACCTAAATTTCGTTATTTTAAAAAGTCCCTTATGTTTTGACGATGGAAATCAATTCTAAGCTTGATTTGGAGTAATTTTTACTTTAAAAAAAATTTTTTTTAAGTAAAAAACTCCGGAACGATAGGTCCGAATCAAAAAGTGTTCTGAGTAAAAGTTGCTGGATATCAAGGTTAGAATCGATTTCCATCATCAAAACTTAGGGGCCGTATTAAAATAACGTTAGGGTCGTTTTGGAGCATCCTGTATGTCGGATCCAAAAGTTACTGATTCCACTCAATTCCTTGCTAAAAGGGGGGTTTACTTGAATACTTTTTTTCATCAGGTCAAAAGTCTGGAAGATATTCAGCTCTCGATTAGATAGGTACCTGAGTTTCGGTTGGTGGAATCATTTTGGGATTGACAGCTAAGTTGAGGTCGGGATTTAATAAGTTTATTTGGTTGGTTAGCTGCAAACGGATTTTTCTGACTTCAACGATGGCTTTTTGGCGGACGCCGTTTTGAAGGCAGAATTCTTCAAGTTTTCCTTGGCTGTTGGCATATTCAGCGGAGCCGACTATTTTCAAAAGGACCATCGCATCACCGAGTAAAAGAGAGTTTCCACTTCCGAGCCATTTCTTCCGATTGATTTTCCCTCCGTTTTCATCTGTGTTGAGTAATAGCTCCTGTATCGACATGGCAGCGACAATCGCAACCGTGTATTCCAACAAGTCATGCTGATGGCTCAAACAAAGCATTTTCGCATATCGCGGTGCTACCGGGAATTTCGCCATTGAAGCACCTAATGGAGTCAATTTACCGGAAAACTCAGTCTTATCTTTTTCATCTTGCTTCAATGCGCCCAAAAGTGTAAGTTTTTCTTCAGCGACTTTAAGCTGAGTATGATCGGGGGGAGATGGAAATGGAAAATTTACAACACGCTGAATTCCAAGCGATTTCATTTGAAGAACTAACTCATCAACAGCTCTCCTTTGCATTTCCGGAACCGCAAACTCTTCAAACTCATCGTTGAAAACCGCAGAAGAATATAACCTGAATATAAATCGATTAAACGTTTGTTTTCCTTTTTCTATTACCTATAACAGTGGCCAGGACCAGTTCTTCCGGCTCGCCCTGCTCTTTGATTCGCTCCAGCTTTACTCGTCCAAACGATCGAAAACGCCGTCACTCCTGTAGCTTTGTCATAAAGCTTCGTTTTCACTTTTCCAGTATCGATCACATACTTGACTCCAGGGATTGTCAACGAAGTTTCAGCCACATTGGTCGCCACAATGCACAACCTGCACCCTTCTGGTGGAGGTTGAAAAACTTTGGCTTGCTTATGGGATGGAAGTATTGAGTATAAAGGGAGGACCCACATCGGCTGGGCATTAGCATGGACAAAATCTTCTTCACCCCAATCATCACCTTCGTCTTCACTTTCCAACAAATCCAATTCCGTATCATCATTCGGAGCAACATCATAACTAAAATCATATCAGTTAACACCTACACTGAATATCAATCCTGGATACCTATCCAAGTTGATTTCAGGAAGCTGAATATTCTTCTTCTGCTTCTTCTTAACTTTTTGAATAGCCCTACTCAAATTGAGATCATCTTCATCTTCTATGGATTTTTCATCTTTTTCTTCAAGCTTGACATATTTTCGATTTTTTAAGGGAAAAGCTTTCCTCAATTTGGCCACCATTCCATTCACTTCTTGCTGGCCGGTTAAAAACAAAAGAATCCCACCTTCAGGTAGCGTGGTATGGATGCGACATGCTTTTCTGTACGCGTCTTTTAAATAGTCTTCACTGGTTCGCTTGTTGAAATGAATTGAAACCGGAAACTGTCTTGATTCAACCTAAAGAACAATTTAGTACCTTTTTAAATTTTGAATTTTATACCTTGATGACAGGAGGAGGGGTCTTAAAAAGATGTTTGTTTTCAGTGAAATCTTTAACCCGAAGTGTAGCTGACATAATTATAAGTTTTAATGGGTTGTTTCGCTTATTTCGGAGAGGAACTATTCTCGACAATAGACCCATCAAAATGTCAGTATAAACGCTTCTTTCGTGAGCTTCATCGAGAATTATGACGGAATATTTGGTGAGAAGGAAGTCCTGAAAAATGAGTTTTACATAATGAAAGTTGGATTGGTTGATTTACGCTTTGGATTTCTTTGAGAAGAACACCATCGGTCATAAATTTGATTTCAGTTTCGGGTGTGACGTTGCCTTCAAAACGGATTAAATAACTGACTTTTTCTGTTCCGAGATTTAATTCTTCGCCTAAACGTTTTGCCATTGATATCGCTGCTACTCTTCTCGGCTCGGTGACGCCAATCAGTTTTCCATTTCTGATACAAAGGTTAATGCATCTAGGATATTAAAAGACTTACCTGGAATAGCCTGCTTCGTATAAAAATTGAGGGACTTGCGTCGTTTTACCGCTTCCGGTTTCTCCGACGAGCAAAACGATCGGATTTTCGTTGATTGTTTCCATTATGACTTGTTCCTCGGCTAAAATTGGAAGCTTCAATCTTGCTTCTTGGATTTCGGGACTTCTGTCGACTGGAACGAAAACCGCAGGCTCCCTGCTTACAGGGACTGGATTTTCAGCTACTTTTTCAGGCTTTTCTTCTGATTTTTTTAAAAGTTTGGATGGTTTTTTTGGTTCTATGTCGACTACGTTGGAAATTTTAACTGCCAAAGGGTCCGGGTCATTGGGATCTTGGAATTCTTCGTCGGAACTGATTTCATCACTTGACGACTGGAATAAATTGATATATATGCACAAATAACAGTCAAAACTTTACCTCTAGGCCTACAATATTGGGATCTTTTTTGGCTCTCTCAATTGGAAACATGGTCGCTAAAATCCTCATTCGTTTCCTGCTCCCTTTGATTGAATTCATATTCATTTCTTTTTCGTCGACTTTGTTCGCTTGTAATGCTTGGATGTCGATTTTTTTGGACCAATCTTCAATGTTGTCATTGTAGCGCCTTTTGAGGCCTTTTGTCTGAATGTGGGTTATCGAAGAAAGCATGTTGAGCTCGTCATTTGAAACTTGATTTTTGGCCAACGATTCAAGAAGTGAAGACCTCTAAAAACAAAATTCGAACAATTTTAAAAGAATTCAGCATCGAACAAAAGTGGTATAGCGTCATTACTAGCTCAGTAGGTACCTACTTTCTCAATGCATAAACAATTGTAAGTATGATGGGCAACATCAAAATGGACATTAAGTACATGCATGTTAAGCAATGTATGAATGGTAATACTGAAATGCATGATGGGTAGGCGCTAAGCAATGCCAGATTGTTGATATCGAAATGCATGATGGAAAACATCAATTGCATGATGGATGAGCAATCTATGATAGATGGTCAGCATCCATGGCCATGAGGAGGCCAGGCTTGAGATGAAGCTTACACTAAACTTACGTCTTCTTTCTTCTTCTTTTTGGCGACGATCTTTTCAAGCTTCTTCCTTTGTGTTTTCGACAAAAGTTTGGTAACTTTTGCCTCGTTTTTCTTGACTTTGGTCTTCCGCTTTTTCGAAGGGAGGACCAGAGCGTTGCAGTCATCGTATTTCGATTCAGAACCGATGTCAACTTTGATCTATAAAGAACATTATGACACTACTTTCTCACTGTTATTTTCGATACCTTTTTCTGTTCTGATTTGTCGATTATTGTTTCCGAAACTTGGCGAGCTTTCCAGTTGTACGGTTTCTTACTTTTACCCATTTTTGATTCCTAAAACTCAAAAAAGCACCTAAAAGTTAACGTCTTGTCAACCACGTGATGAAGGTTTTTATTTTTAATAAACTTGAAAACAATGTTAAAACCTCCGATATGAAATATTCGTGAGTCTACCTCTAATAGAATATGATAGAACTAACTTGACTTGAGTCACCACCAAGAGAGAGCAGTGGCGTCAACTATTGTGATATTTTACTGCCAAAAGGGAGTGAAGAGTGTGTAGGTAAAATTTCTGAAAAATATAAGATTTTGACCCTTTTTTAACACGATGAGCCCTTTTGAGCTTGATTTTTGATCCTTTTTGGACACTAAAAGCCCTTTTCACCTCGATTTATAGAGATTAGGGATCTTTTAAATAGATTTAGTTCATTTTCCATGAAAAAGGCCCTTTTCAGCGTCATTCGTGAACCTTTTTATTCACTAGGGGCAATTTTTACCTCGATTTTAGGAAATTAGTGACCCTTTTAGTTAGATTTTTTTGTTTAGGTATGACCAAAAAAGGCTCTTTTTAGCTTGATTTTTGATCCTTTTTGGACACTAGGGGCCCTTTTCACCTCGATTTATAGAGATTAGGGATCTTTTAAATAAATTTAGTTTGTTTTCCTTGAAAAAGGCCCTTTTCAGCTTGACTTTTGATCTTTTTTTGGTCATAGGGTCCCTTTTACCTCGATTTTTTTAGATTAGGGACTCTTTCGACTACATTTTGCTCCTTTACGACTAAAAAGTCCCCTTTTAGCTTGATTTTTGATCCTTTTTGGACACTAGGAGCCCTTTTCACCTCGATTTATAGAGATTAGGGATCTTTTAAATAAATTTAGTTTGTTTTCCTTGAAAAAGGCCCTTTTCAGCTTGATTCGTGAACCTTTTTATTCACTAGGGACAATTTTTACCTCGATTTTAGGAAATTAGTGACCCTTTTAGTTAGATTTTTTCGTTTAGGTAGGACCAAAAAAGGCTCTTTTCAGCTTGATTTTTTATCCTTTTTGGTAGATTTTGTTCCTTTGCCATGAAAACTGGCTTATGAGGATTTCCTGGCCCGGTAAATATTACCTATCCGAACCTGCTATCGTTACAAAATATCGATATTGTTTGAAAAAACCTCTCATGAGGCTGAAATTTTCCATTTCTTATAAAAATCAGAATTTAATATGGTTTTCGAAGAGATTTTATTGTGTCAGATTTTAGCGGATTTCCAAAGGAAAGGACGCTATTGAGGTCGGTCTCGCGGAGGCTTTCGGCTTAGAGGCTATTCCAGGGATTATGGCGTTTTTGGTTTTTCACCTTCCTTTTTTACAGATCACGGTATCAATCCATTTATAGGTTTCTGATTGGATTTACCCATCATTTTATCACCTCCCACACTTTTCACTCTTCAACCTTGGCAAACGAGTTCTTGCACTTAAATTTCAACTGAATTAAGGGAGGGTGAATATTAAGGGGTTATTGAACCTCCAGAGCACACCAATTTGTTTCCATTTTCCAAGCTTTTTCCGCTCTCGCCTTTTTTTCTCCTTCTCGTGTACAAACTTGAATTTTAATTAATTTTTTTACATCATTTTCATGGTGATTGATCTCAGGTTTCCTATGAAATTCTATCTTAAACAAGGAAAGTATTAAATTAACAAAACAGAAAACAATCGTTACTTTGAAAGGATCTAGAAAAATTAAAATGGAAATAAAAATAAAAAGTGGATTTTTTTTTTTTACAGACCTGTTCAATTGCTGCCGCCTTCCTAGCCGTAATGAGCTCTCTATATAAATGTTGAAATAGGGAAATTTAATTTTTTATTATTTTGTTGCATTGATTATTTAAAGCACCCCATTAATGGACCAAAATCTGGGTCATCGACCCTTCTTTAAACATAGAATTGTCCCACTAATATCCCTTAATTTTTTTTAAACTTTTTTTTTTTTCCTACTCATGATAAATAGCGAGAAAATGCTTTAAAAGAAAACCTCGTAAATCATAGGATTAGGAGCGTATCCGTTCTTTGCCCCCTAAAACTCGAGGGAATAAAAAGAGTGGATGAAACCTTTTATATCTCTTTTTCAAATTTAAGAACACCGAAGTCGTTAAAAGTCAAAAAATGTCTGGAACGCAGGGAGTTTTAATTTTGGTGTGATTTCAGTGTAAAATTAGACGACGCCTACGGTTTTCAAAGGGAAAAAAAGTCATGTTTTGACTTTTTGAGAGCAATTTAAATAATGGGAATGGACTTATAAAAATAGAGGTTCACAGGCCCCACTGTCGCGACTTAGGATTAAATGAGATATTTAAAGATAATTTTTTTCTAACATTCCTTTTCTTCAGATGACCAATTAGGGTAAAATCTTTTTTGTTCTAGGAAATTTTGAATTTTGGTGTCACTAACCCCGGCGTTTTTTTTTATCCGAAATTCATGTATTCACGAAAAGAGGATTCCCCATCAATTTCCTTTATTGAGCCAGTCCGGTCCCTTCTTTTGGATGATCGAGTGAGCTGTCGCTTTTCAATACATTGTTCATTCAAACTACGTTACTCGGATGTTTCTGTCGAATAAAATTTTGTTACTACAGGATAGAAGTGCCTCTATTTTTTTTCTTTTTATCTAGAGGGATTTTGGGAGGTCTTTCAATAAATTCATTTATTATTTAAGCCTTTGGAGAATTGATAAATCAAATCAATATCCACCCCCGCTAAAACGTTATGCCCATTCTAAGGAAGGGTTCTAAAAATACGATAAATGAGGGCTTTTGTTTTCCGTATTGAATCCTTTCATTTTTTGTTTCATTGTTCGCATTTGTTTCATTTTTGGATCTCTAATGATGTCCCTCTAATATGACATAAACCCAAGTTTCACTTTTTAGCCAAAACACCACCGAATCGATCTTCCATAAATTTACGGGGTTGGGATGGTCTAGTAGGGTGGGGGTTGGATGGGTGAGTGGGGGGAGGTGGTAGAAGGTGGCGTGATTTAGAGGGTGGTTGAGGGATATTAGGGGAGGTGATAGGATGGTAAGGGTGTGAGGAGGTGACTGCAGGGTCGGATAGTCTGAGTTTAATGTCCTATGGGATGCTGCAGGGCCTGATTTACATAATTTTTAGGCACCAGGGGCAGGTTTAACTAGATACTATTCCCCTTACGACAAATAGGGCCCTTTTTAGCTGGATTTTTGTTCTTTTTGGAGTCTCCCTTTTAACCAGGTAATATTCTTTTACGACGAAAAGGGACCTTTTCGCAAACTTCATGTTTGGTCCTTTTTGGACCCCAGGGGCTCTAGATTTCGTTCCTTGACTGCAAAGAGACTGTTTTTAGCTTGATTTTTGATTCTTTTTTACAGTAGGGGCCCTTTTAACTGGCTTTTGATCCTTTACGACAAAAAAGGCCCTCATTATCTTGATTTTTGATACTTTTTGGACACGAGGGATTCTTTTTAACCATTTTAAGGCATTTTAACTTCCTCAAATTTAATATTACCGAGTGTGGAGGGGGGATTTCCCGGATCGGTAAATTTTACCTATCGGACCCTGGAGGTGAGTAATAGGTGGTGTTGGTGGGGAGGGGGTATTTATTAGGTTTTGATCTATCGAGTCCCTTTTTCTGATTAAGTTCGAAAGGTTTAAATTAGGTTAAATTCCTCCTCCGTTACCACATTTTCTTAAATTCCAAAGCCTGTTATTTCATAAAGTGTTACGCCAGTTCATAAAGTGTTGTTATAAAGACCCTTCAAAACCAAATACATATTTTGAATTATCAAAAGGATCGTAAGTTTGATATTAAAAGGGAAACTCCTTCATCCCACTCATTCATCCTCTAGGATGGATCTCGACCGTAACAATAAACAAACTCTTCATAAACAGATCAGACAATGTTTAATGTTTTCTCAATTAACTTCCTAAACGATGTCGCACTTTGTGACCTTATGCGTAAAAAGCAATTTCCTGTTGATCTATAAGTTTTGTCACAAAATTCTTGGTTCAGAGTATTATGAGGGAAGACGAAAAATTATTTCTTGAATAGCATCTGTCTCGAGATGTCACTTTTAATGTACTTTTATTTCAAAACGTTTTCCTAGGAAGCTAAAATTAAGAATGCGAATTATTCGACCGGATTCCAAAGTTTTCACGTCGAGTCGACTTGGGACGTTTTGAATAAAGAACCATTTATTTGCCGTCAGAAAAGTTTAAAATACGATTTAAATGCCTTATTTTGTTCATATGAGTGACAAGATGAAATGAGGACTTCCGGCATCTTTGTCAATACAGAAACTTGCAACTCAGTTAAGTTTGACATGAATTGATCCTTCTAAAATGGATTATGATTCGAGAGGGAACGGTTTTGTACACACATGTCCTTTGATGTCTGTATTTCATGTTGGAAAATTTTTGTTTTTACGAGAAAAATATTTCCATAGGTCGACGAACCGAGGTTGTTTTGCTTCAGATACTCAGCAACTTTTTTCAGCAACTCTCCTAATCCTAATTTTTCAACGAAAATCTTCAATTTTTTAAGCAATTTAAGACTTGTTATAACGATTCGAGGAAAATGTTTAATACTTGTTTTTGTTGAGAGAAACGGCGAGAACTTTATAGCGAAAAGAGTGCAAAGGGAAAGGGGGATGAAGGTAAATCCAGGACTCCTCAAATCGAATAAGGGAGAGACGTCGTTGGGGGTTGAGTTATCTGGGTCAAGATTTTAGGGTAGCACAGCACACCAACCCTTTTCGTTTACCCTCCTTTCATGTCGAGCCCTCATAAAAGTACAAGCTACACGCTCACAATCAAGAATCCCTCAAATAAAATTTAGAATCTTGGGGTTGATTTCTAAGGATGTCTATGTTCAAAAAACCCATTTTATATATTATACATGAAAAGTTTCTTAAAAACCTTATAGCAACAGGGCACTTAGGCCCCTCTTCTACTATTCGAGCCTATACAATAGGATTCTCCAATAGGTAGTAATAGTAGGTAGAATAGGTAGTACAATAGTATAAAAATAATTTTTGGATTCAAAAATGACTTTTTTTTTTCCCATGACCAAAAAAGCAGGTATGTACCTATTTATTTAAAAAAAAATGAGTCCCGCGGCAGCAGGACTAAAGAGGTAGATTTCTTTCAGATGTTTAGATCTAGAACTTTCTATAATTCGAAGAAAAAAAAAAAATCATCTGTTTCCCGGTAAAAATTCAAAAAATTTCTTTTTTACCTAGGTTCAAATCTATTGCGCCCAGCTGATCCAAACCAACTTTAAATCTTTCTTAGCCATCCCCATAACATCACTTTTAAGTTTGAAAGCGATTGGATGAACGGTTTGCGAGATTCGCAGGTTAGGCCCTAAGTAAAGTACCAAAACCGCTGGTCCGATTTCAGCCGTTAACGAACTCATAAATTCTATTAGTTTAAAAGCCCTAAATACCGAATTTCATGCTGGTCAAGTAAAAATTACTCAAGTTATCGTGCGAATATATACATATATACATACATATATATATATATAAACTTTTGAGTTGAGGGTGGTTTGGGGGTCCAGGGGGTCTGAAATGAAAACCTATCACAAAAATTTTTGAATCTGAGACTACTGCCCCCATTGCAATAGGTAGATTTTCTGAAAGAAATCTACCTAAAAATTATATTTTCTAACACTCTAAAATTGAATTTTATATGACGTCAAGTGTCATTCTCGTGACTCATGAGTATGACATTTTTCACATGCGAAAGAATGAGACCTAATTATGATGAAAATGTCGTAAACGGAAGTTTAACGCACGTGTTTGCTAAACGTGCTAAAGCGGGTCAATTGAATTCTCCAAGCATCCTTGACAATAATGTTTAGAAATTGTATTGTATTGGAATTCGCCGGTCCATGAAAGAATCCTCATTCGATGGTTGAAAAGTATCCTCGAAGGCCACGTGCAAGTTTAAAAGGCAAGTTTTCCACAGATATCGAAAACATTCCAGGGTCTAACCGGGCCAGGGCTTTTCCAGCGAAGACTTTTATCTCAGGGACTCCGTATGTTCGAGGAAATCGGAAACCATCGGACCTTTCCACATTCTAAACTGGGTCATAGAAAGACGGACGGGTGTCAAAACTAAACCAATAACTTCGCACTTACGCCTCCCCGGACACTGGAAGCCATTATTGTCGAATTAAACTTCACTTCGTAAAGCCCTTGACCTATTAAACTTTGTATGTTTACTACACGTACTTACTTAATCGTGCCGGTGTAACTTCCTAGCGTAAATGCCTGTTCTACCTGAAAAAATTCGGCTGATGAAAACAAACTGTGACTTTATAAACTCAGCTTACATCAGTCCCTTCTTAATTGGTGATTCTCCTTGCAAACAGCATCCTTATGTAAACGATACCATCTTGTTATTTTTGCAGGTTACATCAGAATTCAGATTGCCAAATACTATACCATTGTTCTGGGCACCTTTCCACAATACTTAGATGAGCTAAATTTCTTATCTTAATGGGAAATTGGAAAAAAGCTGGAAAACAAAAATCTAATTTTTAAATAAAAATGACCTACTTATGTTGTGTAATACTAGGGCGACACAATTTCGACTTAAGATCAGGTTCCCTGTGGATTAAACGTTTTAATGGGGAATACCTTTCCCTAAATTGCGTCCCAAATCTTGTTGAAAACATGTAAACAACAAAATATTCTTTAGAAAAACATTCACTTCTTTTTAGGCTTCTATTCTCTTGGTATCGTTATGACTTGTGATCCTAAAAAAAGGTACTAAATTTTACTTTACGCAACAAAAGAAACCAAAGTCGTAGTAGAGAAATTAAATCTTTAAAGGTTACTGAATCCTTACGAGCCAAAACCAAAAGATTTCCATTTACAGATTTTAAAGGTTTCTTCTTAAAAATAACGCTCAAAATATTGACTTCCGTTAAAAATTTTCTTGGAACTTGAATATTTTTCATTGAATTCTGGCTTTTAATATGCATTTTTTTAATTATACATAATTACAAGGGTCTAACAATTAGGAGGTTGGGAGAGGTGAGGGGAGGGTCGAGGAGAGTAGGGGAGATGGGTGAGAGGGGGAAGTGAAAGAAGGTTGGGGTAGTTTAATGTGGGGGGAATATTTGGTGTTTGTGGAGAGGCCTGTAGAGCTCATTTTGGGAAAGTTCGAGTTGGTTTTGCTTCTTCAGATTACCGGTTTTGATGTCAGCCTCCGAAGAGATTACAAGTCATTAGTCAACGTATACATAAAGTCGCATTTAACGTTCTGAGAAATCAGTAAATAATTTGATTGAGCCAAAATTAATGAAGGGATGAAGTTGCGCGTGGGTGATGTGGGGAACTCTTCGGCGAAGACAGAAGGCGGAAGTCAATATAAGGCCTGATTAACGTTTATTTTAGACGTAACACCCCCTTGACCTTTCCACAATCGATATTGTTATCCTCTTTTAATTTTTTTTTTTTAATTGCGTTTTCTTTCTACGGGGGCGTAAATAAGGGGGATGGGAATGCATTCGATTGCCTTCATTTGTCACGCTTCGCCACGTGGATAAATGTTTATGGCGTAAAATTTGTTTGTCCGATGGGTAGATTGCTTCCCCCCCACCGAACCCTTTTCCTGAGTGGATGTCAACAAACAGAAGATTACCAATCCGGTGGCGTCTTTTCAAGATGAAATCGCAAGGTCAACGAAGGTTGTGAGTTTTACAACGCAGATTTTAATAAAACTTGAACTTTTTACTTAGTTTATCTAATAGAAAAAAAAAAGTTAAAAATTAGAAGAAAATCTTATTTTCTTGAACTTTTAATTTTAAGGTCAATTTTTTATGGTCTAAGTGCAAGAACATTCTTTTATTAATATGTACAGGTACCTTTATTGATCAAATAAATTGATTTAAAATTAAAGATGTTAAAAAAGAAATATGTGAAGTGCTTTGTTCTTTTTTATAGCTCGTAATTTTTTCGTTGTAAAAGACCCAAGACTTCTCACTCCAAAGATGAGATGAAGCATCAAGGGAGTTTGCCCTTGAATTGATGATATCATGTACCATCAATAAAGAGCGACCTTCACCCAGGAGGGAGGGCGAGACTCGTAGTATCACCCTCAGTAACTTGATTACAGGTTGAAGCGGTTCCAACACAATTTCTCAAATAGGAATATATATTGGTCAATTTATTTTTACGACAATTCCTCCTCCTACTCTCATTAGGTCTAAACCTTTTCGATATTTTTAGCCCATTTTTTTGTTCATCTAAAATCGAAATGGGGTATGATAAAATGTTTTCGACCATCTATACTATTCATCATCTTCTTTGAGCTAATAATGATTTTTAATTTTATCAGATTGACATTGTCGTACCTATAAACTAAAGGATCTTAGCTTTTGACCTTCACTACCGATCCTCATCTCCTAAAGGCAAGTGTTAAATAGACCACAGAACAAAAGGTAGTTTGGAAAAGTTAAAGCACTTATGGAAATTGCTTTAAGAACGACCTACATACAACAAATGATTAGAGACCAATTCAATTTGCAAAATAGAAAAAAGTTATTATTTTTGTAGTTCGAAAAAAAAGTTCTAATTTATCTTTTTAATGAGAAACAACCCTTTTTGCAATCGAAATAATTGGGGCAAATTCATTAATAAGCCCAGTTTTGAAATTAGGTCACTTTTTAAAATGTATATTTTCTTTTATACAAATTCGTTATCTTGTGTAATAATAATTTTGTAACAATTACCTCGCTAAAACTGGTTAATGATAATGTACTCTGGAGACTATTGGAAAGGAGTTTGGGGCACAAGTAGGGCAAATTAAACGGGCCATTGTATCAACGATTTTTTGTTCATGCTCTGATTCCTAGGGGTGCAGTTAGTGACTTGAGTTGGCTGGAGCCCGAAATAGGTCATATCGGGAATACGTTTAAAAATACGTTTAGGTTAAACAGATTTTGTTCATACAGTCCACAAAAAAATTTATGATTCGAAGAAGATGGTAAAGAATCACAAGTTTGAAAATCTGACCGTTTTCAATAAATAAACGCAGAAACGTTATTTTTCTAAGGCGAGACAAAATGTGATCTCGCATTTTAATATGGGTGGAAAAACCACCAGTAAAAAAATCGTATTTTATACTTCTCGAGTGATTTGTGACCGGAATGGAAAGAGTAGCAAGGTCGTATGGATGCTCCCGTTTTGCTATAGCGGTGAAAATTATTGGCATTCGTCCAACTGAAATTACAATTTTTAAATCTCGTCATTATATTGCCTCAATGGTTTTGTTTTACGGTGAAAAATGAGTTCTCTGGATGATTGATGCAAGGATTCATGCATAATATTGACCCTTGTTTATTCCAATTTTTTTGATGGCTCAACCTTGAATCCATCGTAGGCGGTGGTAAATAACAATTTTCGATGTTTCGAAAGAGCAGATTGTGGTTTTTTAATCGAAAATGACGTTCTCAGGAACACAGATAGGTTTCAGAACAAAACTGACGTGGTGACAATAGAACGCTATCGGTGTTGCCCTTGTCAAGCTCGACCAAATTTAGAAACAGTTCAGTCACACTGTGTACTCTTTTTAACCAAAACCTACTTGAAGGTGCCCCCAATAGCAGAAGTAAATAAATAAAAATATCCGCAAAGTATTCTTCTTTTTCATTGCACTCCAGGTTTGAGTAGCGAAGACCTCGTAGTGAATGAGCAGAACAATTACAACTTAGAACATCATTTTTATTTTAACAATATTATGAACATAAAAGTCAAAAATAGTGTATGGTTGATTGGTGTGGTGAAAACCGCGCCATCTGGTGTGTCGTAGGTGTAATAAAATGGTGATTTTGGCCTTCTTAGTTTGTTATCTTCTGCAGCATCGATATCTGATTCTTTAGTTGAGTTTACCGCACTGGAACTAGAAGTGTTCGTATTTGGAGGGACTCGTGGGGCTGGTGATGGTTTCTGTTGCAGCGGTTTTATCACCGGCGGATCATAGCCAATCGTATTCGTTAAATGATCAAGAATGAAGTTTAAATTTTGATTGAAATGAAAATCGATCATAATATCTGGTCCAGCGCGGTCGACGTCGTTGACGCATTTCATGTGTCCTTTGAGAAGTCCGAAGACGTAACCTCCGCAAACGATCGGACTACCTGCTTCTCCGAAACATTTGCTGTTTATCCTCCCACGAATAAGGCAGCTCAGGCCATGCGGAGCGAATCTTTTCGGCGCATCCGTTTTAGGGCAGCACACTGGCATCAATTTACTGCAGTCTTCATCCGAAATCAAATTGTAGTCGAACTTCTGAAGATGGGCCGAAGCGCGACCTTCTAATTTATTAATGGATATATCCGATAAAAAATTATATCGACCAAATCCAAATCCAAAACAGTTATTTAGTAAAATCATCCTTTCTTTTTCCGATTTTAATATATCTGCATGTCTACTTCTGATAAACATCGCACTTGTTTCGTAGACAAACATCGGCCTCACGACAATAAGCGCCAAATCGTTTCCATCGAAATCGTTACGAATTTTACACAGACTAAGTGAGTAAATGGAATAGCCTCTTCTGACCTGGAGGCTTGAAGATTTCAAATATGAACTTGAAGATAAAACTTCTATGGTGGAGGGAGACTTGGTTTCGATTTCATTATCTTTGCTGTTATAATTATGGACGCATTTACACGTGGTTAAAACGACCTCCGTGTTAAGGATGGTGCCTAAACAGTAAGGAAACTCTTCTTCTTCATTTCGAAGCATGACGATGTAAGGCACCTCGTGGATGAGAACGTCTTCGTGACCCGTTCGGAAAGGGCCCTTCTCTCCAAGGACGCATTTCAAATCAGCGCACGTTATCTGTGAAAAAACAACATTTATGTTTGCACTTACTAAAAATAAAACAAAAAATTGTTTCATGACTATTCAGCTGATATTTTGGACAAGCTGTGTTCAAATCAATTATTGTTAAACAATAAGGGAGCGATGATCCGATTTCATATGTCAAAGGGGTCTCAGATCTTATTGGTAAATCGCTTCAAATTATTTCGATTTCCAGAATTGTTGTGATCTCAGTTAAATCGAACAACATTTTAATTAGTGCGTAGGATTGTTTACCAAATTCGTGGTATGAAGGAGGAAACCCATAAATAGAACTTAACCAAAAAAAAAAACAAACAAAAAAACTCGGCTATCTACAGTCCTCTTCTAAGACACCAATACTCCGTTGCTTATCCCACCTACCTCCCAATACCTCCTCCCACACCTTGCATTTCATGTAAGGTGGACCTCCATTTTCGACTTCCATTGCCTGAACTAATTGGATTTTAAATTTTTGAAGTTTTTGATTGATGCTTTAAAACTTATAAGATGGAAGGACCGGTTAGTTGATTTTATCGTTCCTTTAGGATCCCAATCGCTTTTTTAACAAAATAAGGTTTTTGAAACATTGTAGTTTATTTTAGCGGATTTCCGGAGGAAAGCAGGCTATTTATTTATTTATTTATTTATTTATTTTTTTTTTTTTGCCTGTTAAAAACTTGTCTATCGCACCAATTTTAGCAAACTTTTTTTTTTTAAATTGATGCAAAATTTTGTCTTTTAGGTATTTTAAATTACTACTAAAGTGTTTTTTACAAAATAGGTCCGGTTTTCGAGTTGAATGCAGAAAACTGAAAAAAGTTGTTTGGGTTTTTCGTAAGGCAAAAGTTGTACCAGGAAAGCATTTATTGGCACTCTTCAAAAACATGTTTTATTTATTTATTTTTATTTTATTTTATTTTATTTATTTATCACATAAAGCATAGCATGGTGATAGTCGACATCCATTTTTTTTTAAATTTACAAATAGTTACATATCATTAACAACAAAAAACATAAAAGAGAGAGAGAGAGAGAGAGAGAGAGAGAGAGAGAGAGAGAGAGAGAGAGAGAGCGAGAGAGAGAAAAAAATTGTGTTTTTATGTACATTAAATTAAATAAATAAATTTTTATATACATTTTATTATTTTTATTTACATAGAGGTTCTGTGACCCAATTTGTGTTAAAAAATTCATCTAGTGAAAAATAGGCCTTCTGAATAAATATCTCATTTAGTTTCACTTTTAGGTTTGCGTAAGGTAGATTGGTGATACTCCTAGGTAAGGTATTAAAAAATTTGACCCCCCAATATTGAAAATTTTCTGATTTTTTTAGTCTTCTATAAGGTACGCAAAGGTTCCCCTGTTGCCTCGTGTTACTCTTAACGACTTCAAATGAATTGATATTTAATTTAATATATAGGATACACTCTAAGATGTATAAGGACGGACATGTTAAAATCTTTAACGTCTTGAACTGCTCCCTACAATAAACGGACAAATTCAACTTTTATTCGTTATTTAATTACATATTCGTTATTTTTTATCCGTTATCCGAACAATCAGTTACACGGTATTAAAATTAACATTTAAGATAACAGCTCCTGGGTTTATTCTTTTCGACTTTGTCAGATTTCCATACCTTTCTTTGTTGGATATGAATTTAGAATCCAGCAAAAATGGTCTAAATCCATCAAAAAATTAAACCCAACAAAGTCTCCCAGGAACTTCAAAACAAACCAAAACCCAACAAAGTCCAGCAAAATTTCCAATTTTGTGGGATTCTAATTTGACGAGTTTTTGCTGGACATTAACACCTTTCTTTGCTAAAAATGGTCTCAATCCATCATCCTCCAGCCCGTCCGGACGCTTCCTCGCGACGGACGGCCTGAATGACGGCACCACCAAAAGAAAAAAGAAAAAAAAAATTGATATAAAATAATGTCAAAAAAACCATCGGATGATTCATGCTTCGGATGAAAATTTTATCTGTAGGATCCCTTACCCCCCCCCCCTCCTACCTACCCTCTTTGAGCAAGTTGAGAAGTAACATCACACAAAAATTAGGATGAACAGCCCTAGTTTTACCCAAAACCGGAACTAAGGCAAAGTGTAGCATGTATGAATAAAAAGTCAACGCTAAATTATGATCTGTAGGTACGTAGGAAGTGCGTGGGATGTAATTTTTTTCTCTTTAGAGAACATTTTTTGTTTTTATTATACCTTTTAAAAAATAAACTCCTCATTTATTATGCAATATGGCACGAAAAATGAAATCTTGAAAAAAGTGACCCCCAGGCTTCGAATATGCTTATTAAATTTCGAAAAGGCGGAAAAGTTGACCAAGGACGCGTTTTAAATCTCGAAAAATTCGGAAATATGATTGTTTATTTTAAAAGACGTGTGAAATTTGTGGGAGTTTATTAAAAATTAGAAAAACGTTTCAGACAAGTGGCGCCTTTCGGTTTGACGCGACCAATTTTAGGTGTGGAACCGGGCGGGGGTATTTTCGTGACCCCTCCACCCAGCGGACGTTTTTCAGAAACGGGGAAAAGAAGACTAATTCCAGCGAACAAGGTTCCGGAGAGTTAACGAACTGCCCACGAATTCCGCATGTCACGGAAAAGATTTATTCATAAATTTACACGTTTGAATGTAAAAACAACCTGGCGCCTCCACTCTTGTTTCGCCATTTGATTAAGAAAAAAAGAACAATTTTAGGATTCAAAGAAAGTCTTTTGTTTTAACTCGTTTTTCCTTATTTACTTAACGCACAGCTTGAAACTGGCAAAAGTCAAGAGGAACAAACTTCACTTAGTTTATATTTGTGTTAACTGATAATGTTAACAATGTGTAAAATGATAACTTACAGCCCAAAAGATGGAATACTATATCATAACGTAATCAAACCAATTGGTTGGAAATGAATATGTTATGTGTAGCCCAGAGCTACTCTAACGAAAAAAGTTTTCAAAATCCTGCATTTTTCAATTTCTCAACCACTACCACACCTAACACATTACCACAACTCCCCCCCCCACAATCTCACAATTACTTACCTTGTTTCCACAGAATAAGCACAATGTTATTGTATTGCACTCGATCCTGATATTTTAGGCACAATATTTGGTGTGTGTGGATAGGTATGAAATACCGCCCTACCTTGGTATTTCAGGAGCCCCCTTGCCTCACCCCCCTGGGGAAAGGAGAGGGTGAGGAGAGGGTGTGGAGAGGTCCGTCGAGGCGAAAAAAAAGTATTGGTCCTGGAGCTTGCCCAGAGACACGAACTTTCTCAAAGGTCTACAGATTTCGGGGGATCCATAAATTTCGGGGGAAATGAATCCCCCGAAAGTGACAAACAGTCAATTACACCTAAATCAAGTTATGATTGAACAAATTTTTTGAAAAATGAATTAACCAATGTAATTACGACGTATTTGCGTGCTATTCTTCCCATCTTCATCAAATTTACACCTAAATCAGGTAGTTTCAAAATTATTTAAGTATTCAAAATAATTAATTTTTGGAAAAAAATTTTTTTTTCAATCATAACATGAATTTGGTGATAATTTTCTAAAAATGGGACTAATTTCACTCAAACACATTATAATTACCTAATTAGTTAATCAATTAATTAATTAATTAATTAATGGAAAAAAACTTTTTTTTTTTCAATCATAACTTGAATTTGGTGATAATTTTATGAAAATAGGACTAATTCCGCTCAAACACATCATAATTACCTAATTAGTTAATTACTTAATTAATTAATTAATTTTTGGAGAAAAAAATTTTCAGTCATAACTTGAATTTGGTGATAATTTTATGAAAATGGGACTAATTTCACTCAAACTCAATATAATTACCTAATTAGTTAATTAATTAATTAATTAATTTTTTGAAAAAAAAAAAAAATTCTTTGCAATCATAACTTAAATTTGGTGATAATTTTATGAAAATGAGAAAATTAAGTTAATTAGTCATAATTACCTAATTACATAATTAATTACCTGATTATTTAATCAAATTTAATTGGGATCACGTGAAGATTATTTGGTTAAAATTTCGTGAAGATCGGACCGGTAGAAAGCCCGTAGCACATTTTTGCAAACTTTAGACAGACATATCTCCGCCATTTTGTCGAATTTCAAAAGTAGCTCGAAATAGCTAGAAAGGAAGATTGTGTGAAAATTTCATGAAAATCGGATGAAAATTGTGGCCGTGAAGTGTTCCGGAAAAAAAAAAGGCGACGGACGGCCGGCACCACAGACAAAGTCATGTCCGAAAAAGATCAAAAGTCAGTATGACCCTAGTGGTCTGGAAGACCCTTCCCCAAAAACCCGAATCCGACGGTCTTTGAGAAAGTTAAAAAAAAATTGGAGTTACAAATGGGATGCCTTCACCCTCCATTTCATTGCGAAAACCAGATTTTACTAGATTCTCGATTCAGATGTTATAAATGAACGTTGTTGAGTTAAGGATGTAATGTATACTTATTGACTAGTATAAATTAAAATAAACTAAATTGGTGGAATTCCACCGGGTGGGGGATAGCACGAGCCAAGATGAATCGCACCTAAATAAATCACGATATAATTAGACGTTTAGGAACTTAAAGAAAAAAAAAGTAGCAGAAAAACAACCGTGAAATGAGTTTTTAAAAGATATTGTGTGCGACACGGGCTTTCGTCCCATGGGTAAACTTGACCCGGAGATTCGACGATCGATGCCGAAATGACTGATGATGCATAACAATCGAGGTTTGAAGCTTGTTTATTGTTTAATATGTACTAGAGTTAATTTTTAATGTTCAATAAAGAAACTTTGGGTTTTGAGAGAAGGGGCCTTTTTGTTTGTTCCAGCGTACTTTGCCCTAGTTTTTCGGGGATCGAGAAAGGGCCTCATCAAATTTTCAACTCAAATAGAAAACTGTGTCAGACTCTAATAAAATTCGATATCCCAGACCTTGTCAATCAAACACCTAATAATAATTCAATTTAAAATAATCGAGATAAGGGATGATTTATTTGAATTTGTATCATGTTTCTAAATTAACGATTTCGTAATAGTTTGGCGTGTTTACAGACACCTGTTACCTTGACCGTGGACAATATATTTTTTCTGTCTTTTTCATCTTCTCTTTCGACATCAAAAGGCGGTACTTCGAGACGGTCCAGACTTTTAAAAGAAGGTCCTGTTTGCCTTCTGACTCAACCAATATTCTATTTTAAAATCAAAACAGCGGTGAGAGATCGAAGTAGGGCGCCACGCATTCTGAATAATAAACACGAGACCAGATTTGGGGCAAATGGATCTTTTTTTTCTTTTACCTGTGACCTTAGAAATGAAATTTTCTTACGCGAGTCAAGAGATTCTTGTGAATACTAAAAAGAATTTTACGCAAAAATTTTTTTTAGTGTTAAAAAAAATTAGGTCATGGATTATTGTTGATCCTACTCACGAATTTAGTTATTTCCATTATAAAAACGATAACTCTGTCCATTAAAAAAAAATTTAATTCTCTTTGATTTATGATGGACAGATTTTTAAATAATCTAAAATTCGCTAACCTAAATACTTCCTTTTAAAAAATTGGCATGTCGCACTTGTTTCAAAATGTTAAAATTCTTGGTCCAATTTCAAACTCATTCCGTTAAAAATGAGTGCAATTTTCCGCATGTGAAGAGAATCTAAATAAATTTAATTAACCACAAAAAAGGGAAATCACCTTGATGCTTTGGATGAGGTTCGTTGAACCCTTTTACTGCTTTTCGCCAATTGTTGTGTAGGGGGGCAGGGAAGGAAATTTAACTTTTAATTAGGAAACGATTGGCTTTTTGAGTCTCTTCACTTTGTAAGGGAATTCTTTTTTCACTTGCATTGAAACAAAAGCAGCTTTCGAGGAAGACACAGCACAAACTTATTTTTCATAAATCAGATTTTTGTTGAACTTTTTTCGTTCCCCTGCAATATCTTTAGTTCTAAAAAATGGTCATTTTTTGCACTTTTTAAGGGTATTTTTGCTCGTATAAATTTTTATCTCAAAACTAATTTCAGATTCGTGTTCCTCACCCCAAAAAATATTGGAAAATGGTTTTGTTTGAAATTCAAGACATAATTTATTTTTAAAAAAAATTTCCACAAAAACGACTTCAAAATCGTGTTACCCAAACCCTAATAAACGTTGGAAATCATATTTTGGGCGACATTTTTTTATTTTTACAAGATTTTCACCCGTTTTCACCGTTTTATAAGGTGAGAACCACGATTCTGAAGTTGTTTTTGTGGAATTTTTTTGTTGTTTTATATTTTTATTTCATTTATATCAGGAATTTCAACCAAAACTATACTTTTCCTATGTTTTTTGGAGCTATGAACACGATTCTGAAGTTAGTTTTGAGACAAAAAAATTTCCATAAGCAAAAATACAATTGAAAACGTCCGAAAAATGACCATTTTAGCGGATTTTTTTTAGTTATTGAGGGTGTTTTACCACTAAAAAAAAAACGAATAAATTAAATCACCCCATCAACAGATTTTTATTGCGAAAAATTTGAAAAAATTACAAGATATTCTCTCATGAAAAAGCTGAAAAACTTTACTTGCTTCACGCAAAAATCTGTATTAGAACCAAAGATATTGCAGAAAAACGAAAAAAATTAAAAAATCTGATTTTTAGCACTAGCGACCCCTAAGAAGTGAGTTGGAGGCTAATGTTGGGAAAAATGTAGTTCAATATACCTAATTAAATGTGCTAAATCCCGATAAAATTGGTTGGAGAGGACTTTTTATCCACTTCATTGAATCGTATGGTTAATTAGTTTAGTGAATGAAGGATAGATGCGTTATGTTTATCTTTTCTTGTTTATTTTGTGTCGGTTCCTGCGTCCGGTTTTGTTGTTTACCTTGGTTATATTATTTGTTTTGACTGAAAGTGTCTTAATCAATTAACTATCGGGTCTCCAATTAATAGAAGGAAAACTCAATGAAAAGGCGTAGTATGCGTGTTTACCATTATGCTCTTGTTTGTCTCGGGGCGGATTAGTTTATCGGAGTGAAATAAAAGGAGTGTAGGTCATTGTACGGGGGCAAATCCTTCCCCCGCCGCCACCCTTTGGGAAATCAGCGGGCACCTTCCAGTGTCACACACTTGCCGAATTCCAATCAACGTGAGAAGGCCAGGATCTTTCGCAATTAAGCCCGAGCTGGTTTGTTGACCGGTTGATCGCCTTTTGCCGGAGGAGGCGATACTGTTCTAAAAGCAGATTTAATTATTTTTCCTTCTTTCAATTATGGCCGTTCCTCCCAAAAGGGCTTCATCGATGTGACACAAAAGAAGATTAAGAATTTTTTTTTTTAATTATATAAATTATTGTTTCAAATTATACATCAATTATTAATTTCTCTTTTTCTTTGCTAATCTGAGCTTTTGTGGTGGCGAGAAAAATTTTCTGGCCTTTAAACTCCCTCATCCGGTCCCAAGTCCGGGCTGGAATCTACGACATCAGGTGTAAATCTCTTGAAGATACATAATATTGACCTTTCTGGGTATTAAATAGAGCAGAATGGTTACAATAAAAATTGAACATATAATAAAACAAAAGAAAAGTATAAAAGAGTATTTGATTAAAAAATTTGATACGAAGGGGGGAAGTGGTTCTACTATTGCTCAACGCTTCTTTGTTATGCGGGTCTGGACCCCTTTTACAGATAATAATTCAACCTAATACCTTCATAATACTACTTATGTCATAGTTCATAATTCATTGGTTTTCTTAAGTCCGAGATAATTAAAACGTATATCCTCTTACAATTAGATAATACAGATTATATCACAATCTTTATTTTTGTGCCAAGTTTGTCATACTGGGGTCATCTTGTGAATTATAACAAAGTTATATTTTGCAGAATATTGAAGACAACGTTGACCTCTGAGGGGTTATCGCCGCCAAGGAATCAATTTAAAGGGAGTTCTTAAAACTTCGCTCCTAAATCAAAAACTTCTTTCGTGATTACAGTTAGAAAGCTTTTAGAAGACGTTTAATGCCTGTCAATAGGTCATAGGGGTCGTTATTCTTTGCCAACCGAGGTCCATAAACTTTCAAAGAATGAAGACCAAAAAAAAATTGAACTCAGCAACGGTCTATGAGGTCTTTTTAAAAGATAATAAAGTTTTTAAACCATTTTTTAACCTTCACCTTGAAACGCATGTAATGAATTTACGAGCTCGCCGAAAGGAAGAACCAATTTTGTTCTACACGCATACCACCGCCAACGATAATTAAGTGAATTTTATGGTCATAAAATATCTAAAAAGCTCGTTACTTAATTGTTTTATCTCAAGACTTAAAACCTACCTATTATGGTATCTCTGATCTTCAATTTTACGTTTTGGGTGGTTATTTATTATAGACAGTGCTTAGGATAGGCTCAGCGGGAGATAAGGAAATTCTGAAAGGGCCGCTAATACGGGATCGCATGGTGCAGGGGTCCTTTTTTAACTCGATTTAGTTTCTTTACAATTAATATGGCCCTTTTAACTAAATACCTTCTCCATAAGGCCCCATTAAAGCTTGATTTTTTAACCTTTTTGCACACTAGGGGACCTTTTCTCTAGGCACTATTCCTTGATGACAAATAGGGCCCATTTAGTTTAGTTTTTGATCTTTTGTGGACACTAGCGGCTTGATTTTCTTCCTTTACGAATAAAAGGGCCCTTTTCTGCTTGAATTTTGTCGTTTTTTAACGCAGAGGTCCTTCCAAATACCTTTACGACAAATTAATCCTAAAATGACCCCACGGGCCCTAGTTTTTGTACCAAAAAAAGATCCTTTATAGCTTGAGTATTTATCCTTTTTTGACACTAGGGACCCTTTAAACTAAACAGTATTCACAATAGGGCCTTTTTAACTGATTTTTTAATCAATTTTAATCCCTAGGGACCCTTTTAACTAGATAGTGATGAACCTGGATTTATATTTAAAATAAAGAATCAATTAGATAAATCTATCAACGAAAAACTGTTAAAACAATGAAATCAATCATTCTCCTTAACAATCATACCTACATCAATCCGTTGATGATTTGATAGATGATTGTTAAGGAGAATGATTGATTTCTTTGTTTTAAAAGTTTTTCGTTGATGGATTTATCTTATTGATTCTTTATTTTAAATATAAATCCGGGCCCTACTGATGAACATTATGATGATTAAAGGGAGATGACAAATAGGCCCTAGTTTTTGTACCTTTGCGCAAAAAAGGCCCTGTATAGCTTGATTTTGAACCTTTTTGGCCACGAGGGGCCTTTTTAACTAGATTTAGTTCCTTTCCAACGAAAAGAGACCTTTTCTGCTTGTTTTGGACACTAAAGGACTACTCATTTTTGAAAAATATGGCCCTTTTAGGATGGTTTTTTGTCTTTTTTGAACACAGAGGCCTTTGTAACTAGATATAGTATTCTTTCACGTCAAATAGGGCTCTTTTTAGCCTCGTTTTCAAAAATTTTTGGACCAGATGATCCCTAGTTTGTGTACCTTTACGAAAAAAAAAAATCCCTTTTTAGCTTGATTTTTGATCCTTTTTTTAACACTAGGTGCTCTTTTAACTATATACGAAAAAAGCCGAAAGCCGAAAGCCGCCGTAAGGCCGACCGCAATAGCCTGCTTTCCTCCGGAAATCCGCTAAAATTATATTTTGATTTTTGATAGTTTTTGGACAGCTGGAGGTCTGTTTAACCCTGTTAAGCATTTTTCAATATTATATTCCCCCTTGAACACTATAACAATATACACTACATTCCAAGCTGGATTTATCGTTGAGTGACTCATCTCACTATGTAGTTAATTTTGCCGACAAATAAATTTTACTAATCTTATTTTTAAAGGTGTCTGAAATATTTATTTCTAAATTATTGAAACGAATGCTACTTGTCAACGTTTCTAAACGGTTGTTAACAAGACTAAAGTCGAGAATGACCTCGAGATTCTTCGGAATGAAGACTTTTAGCGAAAAAACGGCGGGAGTCTCCGTTTTGTATACGAGATAAGGAGAAAATATTAGATTTCAGGTCAATGCCACCATGCGTAGACAATGATGGATCGCTTCGCAATTATTTCACGCTCGAGTAGGAAAAAGATTAGAAAAAGAAAAACACGGTTTCGTTTTCCCCAATCCGACTAAAAGGTCGCGTCACAGATACTAAAATGTAGATGGTCAAATGCATCATTAGTCTTTTAAAAACGAGGTTATTTTTAAGCCACTTATGCACAAAGGAGTATAGACCTATAAACACGTAGGCACTACCGTTTGATTATTTCTTAAAATACTGCATTCTTTGTAAATTGGAGGAAAAAGGTAAAGGAAGTCCTTAGTAAACAAAATCCGATCATTAGAACGGTTTATGAAAAGAAGATAAGATGAAATTAAGCACGTGCCTTCATTCATGAAGAAATTCGACCCTTCCGATCTCTACTCTTGTTTAACTTCTTTTTTTTCTTCGAGTTCGCTATTAGATTGAAAATTGTCCCTCACGCGCTTCATAACTACGACCTTGTTCCAGTACGAGTCAATCAAAAGTTTCTAATGAGTCTCTGCCTCTAGTCATAAACATCTTATTAAAATACGTCTCGTGACCTAAAAGGGGTTGTCAATCTAAAAGCGGTAACCGTGTTAAGTTCGTGCGGTTATGATAACAAAAATTACATTTCTTTGATAAACTGCTCTCGGAAATCCTTTTTCTCATTTTTCTTTGTAAAGGCAATTTTGAGGAGATCTCCATGGAAAAGTGGGTCACGTGCTTTACCATTATTGGCCGTTTTCAAAATGTAGAAGGGAGTCCTGCGATAAGGGATGGAACGCGAGCAGGGGATTCGGGGCAAGGTCGATTTCACGATGCTTCTCTTCCCGTGTCCTAGGTCCTTTTCCTAATTAGCACGTGAGCCTCAACCCATTACGTCCTTCTACCTTGGCCCTGTCAAGACAGTAAAACGTTTTATCTCATAATGTCAACAATTTTTTCTTTCGCTCAAATGTTGCTACTCATTTCAAATGGTGACTTTCATGGAGGCATATTTCTCCAACTTTATCAAAAAAGCTGAGAACTAAAAAAATATTTTCCCCACATACATCCCTCCGCCGCAAACTGTCTAAATTACCCATAATCTATAACTTAACATATCACCATTCTGGCCCCTCATCCTTCTCCAACAGGCAACAATATCCTCATCATTCTTGGTCTGACCATACAGACTTGTCTTCCCATCCAAACCTCGCGCCCCCCTCTGGCCTTTCATCATCCTCCCTCAATCCGGGAAATTATCATAATACCTCCCCCTCTCCTGGGAAAAAAGAGACTCGTGTCCAAAAAAGACCAAAAACCAAACTAAAAAGGAGCCCTTTTGGGAAGTATCTGTATTGGTTCCCTCATCCCCAGGTATGTACCAGGGCCGTATAGGTTCCCAGTGAATGAGGGGGGCCCTGGACGTTTCGGTTCCCGCTCAGCAAATGTTTCCTACCCATTTTACAGGCTAGGAGTTATATCAGGTGGTGGAGTTCGTATATTCATATTTAAGAAGACTTCCTGTGGAGAGATCACTTCAAAATATGAAGGTTAGGGAAGTTAGGGCTGTCATTAGGTACTCATTAGTATACTAAAAACCTAGTACCAAGGTGATATCAGGTCCATGGCTCCAAGAGCTGTTTGTTTATTAATGTTTGTTTATTGGTAGCCTCCGCCATTATAGGTGGCCCACACATGCATCTATAGGTGGACTCCACATCCATCTATTGGTGGCCTCCAGATCTATCTATAGGTGGTCCACACATCCATCTATAGGTGGCCTCCACATCCACCGGGAGCGAAACCGTTTAATTTTAAATTACTTTGAAGTTCTGCAGAATTTCCTTTCTCACTCAGAGGTATTAAAATACATACCAACAACTATTATCGGGAACCAATGCGGACGGTGTCCAGGTAGCAAAGTTCGCAACCGGGAACCGAAACGGACTCATAATCACCTCACGGGAACCGATACGGTTACTTTTTGTCGTAAGGTGCAAAATCTAGTAAAAAGGAATTTGAAAAAATCAAGCTAAAAAAAGGCCCTTTTAAAGATACAAAATCTAACCAAAAGAGCCCTAATGGCAAAAAATCGAGGTACAAAAGGCCCCTAGTGTACAAAAATTATAAAAAATCAAGCTAAAAGGGCCCCTAGTGTCCAAAAAGGATCATCCTAAGCCCTCCTATCATCCCCCCCCCCATCCATACCTCAATTCCTTCCCCCATAACTCCCTTTCTCCCTCAATCATCATCCCCCCCCCAAGCCAGAAGGAAAATGTATCATACCTAATTGGTTTCCATTCTCTGTTGAAAGTTTTGGGCTGAAGAAAAGGCAAGAACCCGAATATTGCTGAATAATAAGAAAATCGTCCATCAAATTTCATTGAATATCCCTTAAAATAAACTATAGCCCTCTTTGAGGTTTCATTATGGGCAAATATCGATCTTAGGTCGTCGTCGAAATTTCATTAAACCCATTTTGCCATGACCTAATTGAATTATTAATTTAGAGCTCTTAGGGTTTTCGGTTTTGTTTAATCTGATTTTAGTGCCTCGAGTTAAGTGCCTCAAGAGAAGTTAAATATGGTAAAATAAGCTCACTCATTTTTCTCCACATCATTATACTCGAGTAGGTCTTAACGTGGGCATTTCAAGATGTTCATCGATAAAATTATTGAATTTTAAGCAAAATCCAACACATAATTATATTTTAAACATTCTTTAATTTACGAGAAAGGCGCTCCCGTTTAATTGGCTGCGGAAAGATTTTAATCGCCTATAATTGATTATAAAATGACATTAATTTCCATATTTTTAAATCCAGTTTGATTTAAATAAATGAATACCAAGGCTACAATTTGACTTCTTTTTATGGCTTCAGCGGTTTTATAATAACTTGATTCATAAACTTACGGTAATTAAAAATACTCTTTAAAAAAAATACATTCGGTGACTTTTACTACCGGTATTATTATACGGTTTTACTTTGACCAGATGAAGAAAAGTTTTCTCCGCCAATTTTAGACGTCAAACTCAAAAGCTTCCGATCTCTGTATAATTAGAGCGTCTTTTCTCTTGTCATAAGAACATAAAGTTTATAAAAAGCGATGTTGTAATTACGAAAATGAAAGCTTTTCTATCTTAATTTATAAGGTGATTTATAATCAGGATTGTCCTAAATGTAAAGTCACCATAACGAGTAATGTAATAATTAAATCTTTAAATATGGTATAAATCACTCAGTAACTTCCGTATCATTTTCTATTATAAAGAGTTCCTTTGCCTCACCCCCTAGTAGTCCAGTCTCCAGAGCAAAAAAAAAAAAGGGTCTGCTGGAAGAAATTGGGGACTTAACGACACTTTTACAGTTTGTTCGGGGCTATGGTGGGATGACTCTCTTAATTTTTCGAACTCGATAAACCTGTGCTACCCTCAGGAGGGGCGAAAAAATAAGCTGATTTTCGGTTTTTTGCCTATAAGTCCTAAACTAAGCGTTTTATGACAAAACACACTCTATTCAATATTGTAGGGCATACAATTTTCAACAATTTTTAACTTAATAAATTTTCCCGTAACCTTACTGCTTATCGAGATACGCCCTATCAAAGTTTGAGAATTTCAAAAAACAGATGGTTTAGGCCCTCTGACAGATGGTTTTGGCCCTCTAATAGGTTCAATTAGTTAAACCATCTGTTTTTTGAAATTCTCAAACTTTGATAGGGCGTATCTCGATAAGCAGTAAGGTTACGGGAAAATTTATTAAGTTAAAAATTGTTGAAAATTGTATGCCCTACAATATTGAATAGAGTGTGTTTTGTCATAAAACGCTTAGTTTAGGACTTATAGGCAAAAAACCGAAAATCAGCTTGGTTTTTCGCCCCTCCTGAGGGTAGCACAGGTTTCTCGAGTTCGAAAAATTAAGAGAGTCATCCCACCATAGCCCCGAACAAACTGTAAAAGTGTCGTTAAGTCCCCAATTTTTTCCATGTTCAATGTATACTGGACTATAGGGCGATATTGAGCAAAAAAAATTTTCTTCGATTTTTCATAGTATTCTTGCTATTTTGGGCATCCGTCGGAAGTAAAAGTTTTTTTTTTCTTTTCCCATCCCATTCACGAGGTTATTGCGACCATTTTCCACGTGGATACGTGCCCTCTTTAAATGGTTTGTTGGCGGAAAGTGTGTCTGATATAACGACACGAAAAGGACACGTGCTTTTTTATCGTCCCTTATCTAAAATGTTTACCGTTTTTTCTCCCTTTGGACACCTGTTTTTATTCATCCAACGGCAAAAAGGAATTAACATAAAAATAGATTTGCAATTTCCCACATCTTGTCCTTGCTACGCGAAAACCATTTAAACTTTTTTTCTTACACTAAAACTAAGGTTCTAAACTGAAAAGTCGTTTCGAGCAAACACTTAGAAAATTAAACGCTTTTTCTTTTTTAATCGCTTTAAACTCCTGTTGAAAATGTACTGTCTTGTTTCAAGACTGTTTAAATTAGTTCGGAGTTTTGACCCAAAAGCCTAGTTTTCTTTTAACAGTTGTTCCTTTGGCATACTTCCTTCGAGTGCTTTAAATATTGTCTCATTAGACTCAGTACGAAAGAAACACCGATGATTGATGAACATTTTTGCTCAGTGTTCACCTACTTTTCCATCTAAACCATATTTTATTGCGTTCCATTTCAACTAAGTTTTATAAAGGAATTTTGTGTTTATTCGGAATTTAGGTCAGATATGAAATCGGATCGATTTTTAGTGTGACATGAATAAATAATTATTTCTTCCACTTAATAACAAATGCCCACGTTTTCGTGGCTTTTTATTAAGACAAAGTGTTGAAAGGAGTCACGTTAACATTATCGTGACAAAACCGCACTAAATGTTCCAACATTCAAACAAAAGTGAATAGCTGCACGTTGTTATAGAGAGTGCTCCTCTGGAAGAATGGGTCAGGAAACCTATTGACGAAAAATTTTATCTTTTCATCCAGGAACAAAATAAAAAACTTTAAGTAAAAAATCACTTTTAAAGGACTAAATCAATAAAATAATCGCACTATATCATTTCTTTTTCTATATAGAAAGAAGTGTATAGAAACAGTAACCTTGACATGTTTTATTTGATCTTTAAAAACAGGAGCTTATTTTTTGAAGGTCTTAAATATAATAAGACACTATTTTTGAAGTATTATTATTCATATAAACAAAAACGATGTAGTAGTACGCAGTTATTACATGAACGGATCATGTAATGATTTAAGGGGCCATTTCTTTAGGTTATGTGCTAAAGGGATGAAAGAGGACAATAAATGACTTATTATAAAATAAAAGACTAAAAACATACTAAAATAAATTTCTATACAAAGAAGTCGCAATTTATAGAATGCTTTCGGAATCGGATCAATCAAGGATTCCACTCAAAACAAAAGTAAAATTCGGTTCCTTCTATTTTTTTTGGAAAGTAGTCCATTAAGGAGAAATTCCTAACATAAAAGAGACTCGAAAGGATTCGGCGAATATATTGGCCCGATTTTAAGAGGGTTTCCTCCTTCCTTATAAGGCGAATTCGCCGAGGGCAACGACCCGTTCTATCGGAAAACGCTCTTATTAGGAAATACTACGGAGACACACCCCAGTGTGTTAGTGGGACTCTGTTTACTTTCAAAGGTGATCTACACCACAGGAGAAGCATTATTCATCCCAAAGCCCGGTATCAATTTTCCATTTATAACGATTGGATTTCCGGTAATATTTTCCAAAAAACCTTTTTTTGCCATAAAACTTCCTATTTAATTCTAAATAGTGTTTTCAATTCATTTCCTGCTATGATTCACTTCAATAACAATAAAACGTATCCAAAGTCAAAGGTCGATTTTCGCTTTAATTACTTAAACACGTGAACAAACAATAAATTCTTGGTAAATTGATGAAGCAATTTTATTAATTAACAAAGAAGCCCCTATTCAAAAGTAATTATTGAGAGTCATTCACTTTCGTTTTATCAGCTCCTATAGTTTCATGGAACTCCTCATTTGGTTAATTAATCTTCTATAGAAACGTGTTTATTTTATTAAACGTCTATTCAGATTAAGGGGAGTATTCAGAGAAGTTTAAATGCTGAAATATGCATTTTTCCATAACATTCCTTTGGAAATTAGGTACAGTGAGAGCTGAGTTTTTTTCTAAGGTTTTTTTATTAGTTTAAAAGGTGGGGCACGAAGAAAAAGTTTGGGAACCTCTGCTGTATATGGCCAAAATTTGGTGCTTTTCTACCAAAATCCATTTTTGGGGGGAGGAGGAAAGGAAATACGCTGTTTCTCAAGTTATGTCAAAATGACTACAAATTTAGTTTCTTAAACATTTTCAATTTTCCAACAAAGATGGTAGATTTCCTTGGATGTTATGACCTAACTTTCCTAATAACCTGAATTCTTATGAACAAAATGTTGCATAATGGGGAGGGAAAAAAATCTTATTTATAAACTTAAGGAGGGGAAAAAGCCCGACGTAACAATATTGTGTCATCTTCCTTGTTAACCTTGAATTATTTGTCTTCATGTATATGACTGTAATTATATCTAAGTTTCTGCATCAAAACGAGCAAATATTCGCCTAGTCACATTTTAGGGGGAGGAATGGAGACATCGGGCGAGCTGCCAGAATAAATAAAGCTTGGAATGTCGGAGAGAACAGGTGTAAGCATGTCAGTGTATAATATACATGCGAT
Source organism: Orius laevigatus (assembly GCA_018703685.1). Taxonomy (NCBI): domain Eukaryota; kingdom Metazoa; phylum Arthropoda; class Insecta; order Hemiptera; family Anthocoridae; genus Orius; species Orius laevigatus. Next base: position 109,927 of record JAGWEN010002035.1, on the reverse strand, counting down.
ATATGCTGGAAAGACCGGGACTTTCTTAATTCTCGATATAAGTCCTACTCAGTACAGTTCAAAATCGAGATATTTCATCCAGTTCCCTCTATTTTCCTAAATAACATCGTATAACAAGACTTGTTTATAGTCGAATATAAAGTTCAAGTTTCTCACTCTGTATTTCGGTGAATAAAATTTAAAGTAAACATGAAGAAAACCAGTGCTTCGAAATAGAAAATTTTCAAGAATACTGTAAGATGGATTAGAGATTACCTACTAGAAGGGATGGAATTAAAAATTTATTTAGGAAAGTTGTGCTAGTTAGTTGACTTATTAATGAAGTTAGAAACAACCTTCTCCCCCTGGTTGTCTTCAAAGGGATTAAGGCGCAGAACTCTATAATGTAAGACAGACCTGTGTTGAAGGTTTTGCCTAATTCCCAACCCATTTTTTCTCAGTCTCTAACAGGCTATTCCCCTTTCCTGGCAAGGTTACAGGTTCCGCGACACCTTCTTGTAGACACAAAAACCATTTCGATAAATCGACGAAAGTGGGGGAAAAAACAGACACAAGCGGCATATGAATATCCGGGCGTCAGATACAACTTGTCAAAACGTACAAAACCTCTTAATTCCAACGATGGCCTCCCCGACGTTCCTATAATTTTTCAAAAAAACGAAAAACACAACTGACCCAATTTTGAAAAGAACTTTTCTGATTTTCGTACGTACACGTGCCACCATTCGGACACGAAATATTTATGTCTTTCATGAAGATTATTATTGTATTCTCCGGTGATTTAACGCTCACTATATATTATATAGGGCACTAATGGATTAAAAGATTTAATATTTCCGTCAGTCTTGATGAAAAATGTTATATATTTTATAAAAATATCAAACTTATTCTATTAAGGACTTCCAATGCTGTTGAGCAAAAGGTTTAAAAAAAAATTCACTAAAATCGATGTCTTTCATTATGTAATAACAATACAGATTATAAGTTATTATTATGTAAGTCTCTTTTATGTAACAAATTTTGTTGGCACATATAACTTTGGCAAAGGGTCCCTATTGCCAAGGACTCAGATCAAGGCCTGGCTAGGCTTGTATTTTTGTAAAATACTAAAAAAAATTTCAGAAGCTCAAAAACGGTGTCAGGTTTTGCAATTCTGATGGCAAATGAGTGAAAACTGAAATTGAATTCGAAAATTTTTAGGTACAAAATAGAACATTTATTAGTCTTGAGTAAGAACATAATATAAACAGCTTTCTGTGAAAGATTTAAATTTTGGTAAACACGTGTTTGAGTTTTGTATACGATCGAAAAGTTGATAAGTGACCAAAACATCTGAATTTACACACCGAGGGTATTAAAGTCCTGAAATAGTCGTCCTAAAATTTGCGATAAGCGTATGATCCAATTAGGTGAAGGGGAAAACTTTTTAACTAGAGCGCCATTGGTATTAGCGGGCCAAAACGTCTGGGCGATGACAGCAAAAAAAAGGGATTAACTTCTTAATTTTTTAATTCGCCTGTGATGAAATGCTTGGATAAAAAATATTGGTCTCTATAACCTAGTTTTGGTTTATTTTGGTTTCTCCAATGTCGAAAAGCCTTGTGAGGGAAAAACATTGATTTATTGCTGCAAGTAAAATATTACGATTTGTTTGTTCAATAGGCCAAATCATCGCCTGTCTGGCTCCAAATAGTTCAAATATGAGACGTTTTAAGCGAAATTAATGTGGGTGATTTCACCATAAAATTTTCAGGATTTTGACCCTTAAGTATTGTGATAATTTGGTACGCATCGTGATTTTTTATATTTTTAGGCAACAAGGTACCTGCCTTTTTACGCATTTTCTGGGAAGAAGAAAGTCCAATGAGATCCTCATGCTTTATTTTGAACTATTTTTGACTCGAAAAGATCCTTTTTGGCCAATTTTGATCCTTGTTTTGAAAAGAAAAGAACCATTTCGGAGATAGTTCGTTTATTTTCGACAAGAAGGTCCTTTCGAGACAAATTTTAACCCTTTTTGGCAAGGAAAAGGCCCTTTTGAGTCTGATTTTGAACCTTTACTGCAAGTAATGACCCATTCGAGCCATATTTTTCCCTTTTTGAAAGGAAAAGACCCTTTCCAGCCTGTTTTTGATCCTTTTTCGACAAAGTAAGACCCTTTTTCATCCTAATTTTTGCCCATTTTGACAAATAAGAACACCCTTTTCAGCCTGATTTTCATCCTTTTTCGATAAGGTAAGACCTTTTTAGACCAATTTTTATAACCACCTTGGACCAGCATTTAGCAACTGTGGACATCCACTTTGGACCAGAAAAAAAAGGAGGAAAGAAGGAATGAGGAAAAAAAAAAAGTAAACCAATTTCGTCCAGTAAACCATTTTTCGAAGAAAACCATAATAAACAAACTAAACCAATTTTACAAGAAAATCAATCCTAACCAACTACCTAAACCAATTTTTTTCCCTCCCAAAAATCGACTAAACCATTTTGTCATGGAAACCAATAAACAATTTCCTCTGGTAAACCAAAAATCAATACACCAAAGTAAACCAATTTCGTCCAGTAAACCATTTTTCGAAGAAAACCATAATAAACAAACTAAACCAATTTTACAAGAAAATCAATCTTAATAAACCAAGTACCTAAACCAATTTTTTTTCTCCCAAAATCGACTAAACCATTTTGTTATGGAAACCAATAAACAAATTCCTCTGGTAAATCAAAATAAAAAATACACCAAAGTACGTATACCAAACTCGTTCAGTAAACCATTTTTCTGATAACCATAATAAACAAACTAAACCAATTTTACAAGAAAATCAATCCTAACCAAGTACCTAAACCAATTTTTTTTCCCTCCCAAAAATCGACTAAACCATTTTGTCATGGAAACCAATAAACAATTTCCTCTGGTAAACCAAAAATAAAAAGTTAACCTGCTGTACCCATTCCGATTAAATACCTGGGGTCCAAAGTGGTTGCAAATGGCTCTCTAGATAATCCGGGGAGATAAAATTAAAAATACCTTTTTAGGATAGATTTTGTGCAGTCTTCGAAGGGAAAACCCTCATTCAGATTTTTTTTAAAGTCTCATTCAGACTTTTTCGACAAGAAAAGACCCTTTTCGGCCTGATTTTGAATTTTGCAATAAAATACTCTTTTAAGAGAGATTTTGTATCTTTCCGACAAAAAAGCCAGAAAAGACACTTGTAGCCAGATTTGAATTGTTCCAAGCTTTTGTTCGCTTTCCCAACTTCAAATTTTTTTTCAACCAAATCGGTTCAAGTTTTTAATTTTCCAAGGGTTATGCAGGGCAGTACGTCATCAGAAAAATCTGTAAAAAAGCAGTTTCTTACCCCATAATAACACTTGAAAATAGAGGTTGCATCCTTTTTCAAAATTATGTCCTTAATGGCCTTAATAAAAGTGACAACAGGATATAGTTTTTAGAGTCCTTTTAATTTGAGCCGTTTTATAATGAACATAAAACAAAAATAATTAAAAAAATGTGAAAAAGTAGGATCGTAAAATTGTAAACAAGTTAAAAAATTAATTTTATCTTTATTGTTTAAATTTCTCCTGTGTCGTGCTCTTTTACGATCCGCTCTTAAACCTTACCGTCTTTATTTTTATCCAATTATTAAGTGGCCATAAGACCAAGTGAAACAACAATCAATTTCAATAGGGATCGGATTACATAAAAAGGTACATTAACGCCCCATTATAATCTCGGGCTGTTCACCTTCCGACCTAGTTCCGAAGGGTTTTTTTTTCGCCCTCTCGAGAGACATCGTTAGAACGTGATTTTTACTATAGGGGGAACCCTACGTGATTTCTTATAGCCCTATAAAAACCAATAACTCCCTTCCCATCCACCGGAATAAGGTCACTAGTGCTTTAAGGGTACAACGACCCTCCACAATGTAAACATAACCACTGTGAAAAAGTACCTGTTTGTTCCGACTTTACGAAAATAAAACAAAAAATCGTCCTTCCCCATATGTGTGTTGGTTTAAAGTGTTTCCGGTTTGTTTCACAAAAGATTCTTTTTACTGCTTTAAAACCGTTAGTCTTGTCATCGTTTATTATATGAGCGATTTTCCCAGTTATAAAAATTATGGTTATAGAATAACTGTTGTATAAGAAAAGACTGAAATATACATGTTGGACTGAATTTTATAAGCAGAAGACTTCACCAAGGATTTCTTACTTGTCAAAAATCTAATAATAATCGTGAAAAGTCGTTATCTAAGAAAATGTTATGGAGTGCATTCTGGCCTTATCGATTCATTCCTATATCAGTACTAAGGGAAAAAAGACTTGGTACACTTGAAGTAATCCGTGTTGGGAAAGGACCAATTTTTTAATCCCCTAATCTGGCAATTATTTCCTAAATATGAAGAGGATCATTATGACCATCTCATCTCACAAAAGGAGAAACCTCAGATCTTGACCAAACTTTTTGTGGTTATTCTCTTTCTCAAATTTCACCATATCCGAGGGTTTCTGTGAATGAGGAAGCCCAGGAAAGCCAAAATATGAATTTTCGAAAATTGGCAAATGAGATATTGATTCTTATGTAAAATTGCAAGAGGAATATAATGGAATAATTTAAAAAAAATTCAAGACCAATATTGCCCTGCCTAGGTAATATTATACCCAAATCGCACTGTAATTGGTACGATGAATCCGATGGTTTCATTAGAAACCCTATAGGACCATTACTTTTCGAAACATCACAAAAGAACACCCTGCCTTGGCAATATTATAACCAAATAGCACTGTAATTGGTACGATGAATCCGATGGTTTCGATCAAAACATTCTAGGACCATCACTTTTCGAGTTATCGCCAAAAAACCACTTGGCTGGCCAATATTATATTCAATTCGCACTGTAATTGGTGCGATGAATCCGATGGTTTCAAAAGAAACCCTATAGGACTATTAGTTTTCGAAATATAACAAAAGAGCACCCAGTTATCGCCAAAAAAGAGCATTTGGAACTAATTGTAAGTAAACTATTGTATAACCCAGGAAAAAATTTTCTCGTCAAAACACTGAGGTTTTTAAATTTTATAAAGGGTTGAACCATAGCTACTTTAAAGTTATAAATACATTTGATATTCTGCTGGTATTTTCCATGCTATTGTGGTTGTCGGAATTCAATATCGCCTCCTCGTCCTTTTAAACGGAATATTAAACGATGACTCTCGGAGGGTGTGAGGAAGCGCAAAATTTCCATTAATTGTTCCCTGCCAAACAAACATGTCAAGAGATTGAAAATTAATTTCATAGCATAACACTCCGTTAGGATTTACATTATTTTTTTCCATTCAGAAAAACTGGAGTATTTATTTTTAGAGCAAGCCAATTAATAATGAGCATGTGAATCTTCATTGTCGGCTACAGCATAAAAGCCATCGCCCATAAGCCGAAAGCCGCCTTGAGGCCGACCCCAATAGCCTGCTTCCCTCCGGAAATCCGCTAAAATTGGACCAAAGTGGTGTTTTTGACAAAATAAAAATAGGTAACAAAAAGAGTTATACTTGAAAGTAAACATTTTCGTTGTTTTATTACGAATTGGTTATGACAGAATCTCATTAGTGGCTAAAAATTTTCCGGTTCTTTGGGAAAACTGTCATTTACACTGGCCCCCTCTCTTTTTATTTTACTCCCCTGTTGCGTCAAAGGCGATATAACGCTTGAAAGGATACGTCCTGGCCAAATAATCATCAATTTAATACCCTAATTTTCTTATTCAAGGCCATCGAAAGACAAGCGAACACTGTAACAGGAACAGGAAAGCCATCAATTTTGTTGAGTAAACCAATTAATAAGAGATTTTTCTCTTCAATTTTCTCAAGGGAAAAAGCGGTATGGAGAAGAACTCAATAACTTTCTCTACAATATGAGGCTCTACAGACCTCTTCACCATCCCTTCCCCACATCCCTTACTTCCTAACACCCCTCACCCTCCCATCAAGTTCCCAAACCTTCCCTCGCTCTCCCATCATTTCCTCGACCCATTTTGGGCTGGAGGGAGAACGAATGCGATGCTCTGGTACGCCAAATAAGGAAGACACTGGGGAAGAACTGGGAAGAAAACTGTCTATGGACGAAAAAAACAATGAATTTGATAGTTGGGTCGATTTAAAAAACACAAAACTCATGGTTTAGTATGCATGATAGGGATACCCAAACATGACATACTACGTTGGAATTAAACTTCATACTAATTCTCTTCTTCGTAGTAGGACGTGAGAAGGTTTTATAACTCGAAGGGATAGAACGTGGTCATAGCAATATATCGAAGGAAAGACGTGAGAAAAAATTCAACTCCTAATATCCTTATAAAGTGATCGGGTGAAAAATCGATGTCAAAAATATATCTTCTCTACCTGTGAAACCGTAATGCTAACAAAAATAATTTTTAACTAACCAATTTAAAAATTCGTAGCATGAAAATTAATACAAGTCTGAATATTCCAGCAATGTATTGTATGTATTGTCAAACTCCCCTCATGTTTTCGGAGAACAACGTTCCTGATAAAAGCATGTCACAGTCATGTCTCTCATCTTTTGACAACGTGACCCCTGCTTATCATTTTTCGAAGTAAAAACCGTTCGCTGTATTTTTCGTTTTCAATATTTTTATACGGAGGACGAAAAAATTAGGAGAATTCTCCGAAGGGCGAAAGAAAGGACGAAATAAGGCAAAGGTTATTGCAAAATTGCACGAACACTACTCGAAACTGAGCTCATCTATTAAAAATGTGCTATGTTTACAAGAAAACTCAATTCGACTCTCCTAAAAAGACTCTCCCTCGGCAATCTTTTACTAGGTCAGACTTTTTAAACAAAACATGTAAGTCGAAAGATAACTTTTGAAATTCCGAACCATTCGTTCTTTCAGAATTAAAAGGTCTGGTACCTAGTAATGGAGGATGAAACCTCCAAAACTGCAACTTTCTCAAAATGTGGGTTCTCTACACACCTTTCCATTGGCTGGGCGGAACGCTACCCCGTCCCTAGATAATGTACCCCAACCTCCTACGACTACCCTGTAGGAAGAGCACGCGAGTATGAAAATCTTCACCAAATTTTCACCATATTAGGGTATTAGGAGATTAGGGCTAAGAATAGAGAATTTTGATAGAAAACCACCGATATTCATAAATTTTGCACCATACAGGGTAGGGCCTTAGGAGGCCACTTGGCCACTTTTTGAGAATGTTCACTCGTTGGGAGTTCCACTTCTAACACTACCATCCCAGACCGGACCTTAATTATCCCATTTTTATCTAAATAATGAAAGTGCTTACGTATCATATTTGAAGTTTTCCTCAATCCTTTATAAATAAAAAAAACACGCCTATGCTGCAAGATTATTAAACTGGTAATACCTAACTAATAAATAAGTAATAAGAATGCAAATAACCTAAAAGGAAAATTATCAGCTCAACTAAAAGTTATACTTTCATACAATCAGGAAGTTCGTTATTAAAATTAAAAATAGCTTTTAATTACTCCTGGAAAAAAAATAATTAGGTAGATTTTTAATTTTAGGATTTGAAGGGTTCATGACCCTTTCAGGCTAACAAACTGAAGGGAAGTAAAAAAAATGGATTTTTTCTCCCAAAAAAAACCCTGGGTAAATAAAGAACTTATGATTAGAACGATACTGGCTTTTTATATTCGCGAAGTTCTGTGTTAGGCTGTCAAAGGTTTTTATTAGACTCTTTATGATTGTACGCTTGAAGGGTTTTCCGCTATAAATCTCAAGGCCAGGCGTATGTTAAACAAAGGATATTTTAGGAAATATCTCAGAGAGTATCAAGTAACCAGGGGCGGACTGGGACCTTAGGGTGTGGGTGGGTTTTCAGTTAAGGGGGCGCCCGAATGGCAAAAAATTTTAACTGAAAATTGGCTATTAGGCAAAAACAGAGGTTCTCAAACTTTTTCACAGTGCGCCCCCCTTTTAAACAAATTAAATCCTTTGCAAAGTTTTGAATGTTAACTTTGAGGTTTTTGGATGAAATTTGGGGTTTAAAATGTTGATTTTAACGGTTTTTGACAAAAGAAATTTCACTTAAAACGTTGATTTTGAGATTTTTTGACAAAAATATTTCCTCTTATAATCATGATTTTGAGGTTTTTGACAAAAAATTGTCAATTTAAAGTTGATTTTGAGGTTTTTTTGACGAAAATTATGCATCACAAATGTTGATTTCGAGGTTTTTTGTCGAAAATTTGGCTTTATAAATGTAAGTTGAATATGAGGTTTTTGGACGAAAATTAGGCTTCATAAATGTTGATTTCGAGGTTTTTTGACCAAATTAAGCTTTAAAAATGTTGATTTTGAGGTTTTTGACGAAAATTTGGCTTTTTAAATGTTGATTTTGAGGTTTTTGGACGAAAATTAGGCTTCATAAATGTTGATTTCAAGGTTTTTTGACCAAAATTAGGCTTTAAAAATGTTGATTTTGAGGTTTTTGACGAATTTTGGGGATAACACACAAAAATGTGGAGACAGCTTACGCCCCCTAGTTTGGGAGCCACTGAGGAAAAATAACGCAACTGACCCGGGGGGCGCCGCCTCTACGTATTCACGGGGGGCACGGGTGGGTTCTGTCCCCCGGGCCAGTCCGCCCCTGCAAGTAACTATTTGACCAATAATACCTACTGTTAAGACAAGTTTTGTTGGACGAATGAAATGGTCTCATTGACTTCGGGATGGTGGTTCGAAAGACAATGGAGTCTGGCAAAGTTCCAGCACTTCCTTGTCGCACCCACCACGAGGACATAATCTTCTCCTTCGACTTTTCCCTCGGCTTTCGCCTTGCGTGAGATACCCCCTCCCTTCCACCCACCTTCTATTATCGTAATCCACAATAAATCGCCTTTATGCACAATCGCACGACGGTCCGTGCTCGCTCAAATCATCATGACCGAACATTAAAAGTTACGATTGCAAATTACAGAACTTGTAGGTAGAATTGAATAGTTACAAACTCTTAACGAATTCCCCTTTTAGAGTCCATCATTAATAGGGTGTGTGGGATACAGCTTTATAGTTTATGAAACTCCCATTTTATCACTCGATTAGTAAAAGTCAGTAAAAGACCTGAAATCGCCTAAAGGGTCTATAAAAAAAATAAGTTTCTAGTGAAAGCATGATTGAATAATTTAAAATAAAGTGTTTTCGCGTAGCCAAAAGTGTAAATTTTATATTAGGAGAGCCAATTTTGGCAAATCCATACCATAAGGTTTTTTCAATGATAGAAAAACTCTCTTTTTGATTTACTCCTTGAGAAAGCTGACCCTTCAATCAAGTTAAGTGACTTTTGGACTAGATAATGACTCGTTTTTCATAAGAATCCAATTTTTTTTGGTGACATTGTCAATGGGGGGAAAAACGTCTCTTATTACCTCCTCTACGAAACACATTAGCAACGTCGTAAAAACGTCAGAGGAAAATTTGTGTTGAACACATAGTTCAAGCCACTAAAAGTACAAGATGCAAACAAAATTTAAATCGGGCACGCTATTGATTCGAATCCAATCGAAATCCGCATCTAAACAGTTTACACTGAAAGGCTCAACTTCTTTTTTACCCTCCCTACTACAATTAACAAGCTAAATATCTCTTTTTAGCCATTTCGAAACGAAGATTTACAATATTCAACACACTTCTTTGGCACCGATACATAAATAAAGTCGTTTCTTCTTGCCAAAAGATAACTTGTTAAGGTGGTCACAATGAAACTTTTTTTTGTCCTAAAACTCAGATGAAAAAAGCCACTAAGTACTGAAAATAAAAGATACCCAGGGGCAAGATACCCAAAAAAAAAATTTTTTTTTGTTGGTCAACTTCGAGTCTATTTTTGAGGGTGAAGGAGTCATCTGAGCATTATTTTTAGTAAAACAACTTTGATAGCCCTTTAAAATAACTTTCCAACAGTGTATTGAATGAGTAAATCGGTTAAGAATTAAGGAGGTTATGGACGTTTAAAGTTAATCGTTACAAAAATCATGTGTGGTTTTCCTTGAAAACGGAGTCGATCCACCAATTTTGAAATTCTGAAAAAAATTGAGAGTGTTTCTAACATAAAAATACACGTTTCCTGTTGATATAAATGTGTCACGATTTTTTCAACTACTGTTTTTAATACAAAATGTGAAATTCGCACTCTGGTTTTTCGCATAAAAACGTCCAAAACTGGTCTCAATAATTTTTTGATCCAAACCAAAAAAAAATTTGAGTTGTTTCTGACATGTTTTAAGTAATTTTCGACTTCGCAAAAAAAATTTATTTGATTTTTTCGTCCAAGAAAAAATAAATAGTGACCAAACTTCGCTTTTTCACGTTTTCTGTTGTAACTGACCTTAGGGGCACCCTAGGACCCTAAAATTTGGTGAGTAGGTTTCTTTTTAGATATAAAACACCCTAAAAAATTATTAAGCGAAAACTCGTCCGGGGCCGATTCGCCTATCTTAACCGGCGGGAGCCTTTTCGTCAAAAACCTCAAAATCAACATTTTTAAAGCCTAATTTTCGTCAAAAAACCTCTAAATATTCAGTAAATATTCAAAACTTGCAAAGGATTTAATTTGTTTTAAAAGGGGGGCGCACTGTGAAAAGTTTGGGAACCTCAGTTTTTGCCTAATACATATATTTTTCTAAAGCCGATTTCCTGTTGAAATTTTTTGCAAACGAAAAACCCACCCACACCCTAAAGGTCCCAGTCCGCCCCTGAGATACCTATAAAAAATGTTAGTGGTTTATTGGGTGAAGGGCTGCACTAAAAATAGATGGAAAATATGAGGACTCTGATAGATTGGGTTCATTAATTTTCACGTGAACTGGGTTGCACCTTGACACAGTTTGAGACTCGTTAAGGAAGTCATAGGCGTCTTGGAAACGAACCCCTCGATAGCTTCCAGAGTATCCAAGGGCAAAATGTCCTTTTAAATGAGTTCCCACAACCATCTCATGGTTATTTGATTTTTTACGGTAAAGAGATCAAAAAAGGCCTTTTTGTAATGAAAATTGGGTTAGATCATTTATCAAACTCACAATAATTTCTTTCCAGGGGGATGAACGAAAAAAAGGTTTCCGTGACCTGATTTCGAGAGATGTAGGTTCGACCTAAATGACAAACCTCGGTATATCACAGCATTGAACTTCGAAGGTGAGGTAAAAATTATGACATTTTTTTTCTCTCTTCCATGGGGAGGTTCAACGGTAAACAGGCGAGTTCAAGGACTCTGGACCGATCGAAAGTTTTTAACGCCTTTATTGGCTTTTTATTGCGTCTTTTATCACGACAAAGCTCTTTTTCGAAACAATTAACAGTCCTGAAAACTTTCGAAGAATTCAGAATGTACAGATAAAAGTCTTTCGATAAAAGTTCAACGCGGAGGCGTTTTCTGTTGTAAACGATTCTGTCCGATGTCAAGTTCCTCGGGTTGCAACTACCGTTAGAATCTGCCTGAGCGTTTTCCTGCCGAGAAAATGAATCAAACTCATTTTGGACAAAAAAAATTCATACTTTGAAAACTATTTTCATTCGAGATCTCTGGTGCTACGTGGGAGAAATCTTTCGAGTTTATATTGTATTATTCAAAACTTTTATCATTAGTGCAACATCTTTTGTAATTAAAAATTTTCATTAAGAAATTAAATATCTGTAGCTAAAGATCTGATCTGGTAGTTATGGAGTGGAATCTCCAAAAAGGGAAGTTTTCTCAAAAATTGGGTCTTTACAGGCCTCTTTATTCGGCCGGAACGCTACCTATCGTTCCTAGATACCCCAACCTGCTAAGGCTCGACCCTGTATATGGTGAACCTTTGGTAAAGAGCACTTGAAAAATTCCAAGAAATAATATAACTTTATTTTCGTCCCAAGATATTTTAATTTCAAAGGAATTTTTCAAAATATATCCATAGTCCTGACATATGAGGTAGACAAGCATGAGGTAGTAACCCGGAAAAGTTCAATATAACTAACAAATATTGCTGTATATATAGATGTTACGTTTAAGGGATATTCGAAGAAACGAATCCAAGGTTTTGGAGATCTTTATATAACATTTTATAGATGAGGGTGGAAACAGTTAATTATATCATAATTTATAACAATGGTAAAATATACTTTTCGATTGATGTTTTTGTATTAATAACGTGTTTTTTTTCCAATAACGGAAGGTGTATAGTCCCATTTTACTTCCCACATAACAGGAAAAACAATTGTTCAAATAAAATTTATTACGTATAGGTGAGAATCATTATATAAACTAACTTCTTTGCCGCAAAACAACTGTTTAATAGAGGAAAAGAGGCGAAATTAAAGGTGTATTTTAAGTAAAACAAGTTCAGGTATTGTAAAAGAAATAAACATTATAGTGGATCGAAATAGAATTCCATTTCTCACTTTGAATGGAAACAAATACTGAAAAAGGACAAAAGCCCTGACCTCCATGGAAAATTGTCAATATGTAAATATGATTTTTGTTTGAAAACATTCTCAGTGAGTCGTAAATAATATTCTAATTGACATTTTGCGTAATGTCAGAGCCCAGCTTCTTCTTTCGTGTTGATCGCTAAGTATGACAAATGCACAGCACGTTTTCAGGCGTTGACCTTTTGAAAGCAGCATAATGTCCCCTGTGAGTCCTCGTGATTAAATAAATTATGAAAGAAGTTATGAAATTTCGACCCCTTAAGTTCCTCGTGTGGTTTCAATTATTATCAAATTACATAAAATCAAATTCAGGAGTCAACATCCTTTTAAATATCAAGGCCATTATGAAACAAAATGCTACATTTATTCATTTACGATAAAAAGGAACCTAATTGAGGAGCATTTTTATCAAATTTTTTCAATGAAATTTTTTGAATGGAATTTTTCTAAATGTTTTGAAATTTACCCCCTACCTGTTGATCGTTAATTGATTCTCGATAGTTGATTTTAAATGGAAATTGAATTCTCTACAACGTTTACTTAGTATGCTTTTTTGATTAGAAAACGCCTTCCTTGCTTTTTTCCGACTTTTCTAAAATCTTACTTTTTTTATAGCAAAAACTCGAAAATCCCGCTTTTTTGTCGCCTCGTAGCTCAGAAACCTTTGGTCCTACAAAAAATCTTATTAAATCAAATCTGTAGCAAATTTTATAAGCTTTAATTTTGTTTTTATAAAATTTTTTGAAATTTCAATTTTTTAATGAAATTTGTTTTGAAATGTTTTGAAATTTACCCCCACTACTGCCTATTTATCCTTATTACTTTTTGAGAGTTGTTTTCAAAAGGTAATTAAATTATCTACAACTTTTATTAAGTACACTTTTTTGATTAGATGACGTTTTCCCTCCTTCGGTCAAAATACAATAGAAAACCCCGTTTTTTTCCCCACCTCTTATCTCAGATACGTTTGGTCCTACAAAAAATTGTATTAGCTCAAAATTGTAGCAAATTCAAAAATCTTTAATTTTGTACTAAAAATTATTTCGCCTACGACCTACGGTTTTCGAGATATTTGCGAAAAAAAAACGAAAAAAATCACCTTAAAACTGCTCCTGACGCCAAAGCGCTTTTGTTAATCAGGGGACCAATCCCTACACATTTCCGTAAAAAACCAAAATACCTTTTCCACCCCCAGGGGCTTAGATTGACTGGACTACTGAATTGTGTGAATCAACTCAATATTCCATCTCTAGGAGGATGCCGATGTAATAAATTGTAAACGGATTGTTATACAGGTTGTATCAAGATCAAAAATAAATTTATCGATAAAGAAATCTAATTAATCGATCTATCGCTTTCTCGTTTAAAATTTAATACTCACAAATGTTAGAAGCCGTAATAATTTAAATTACCTTTTAAAGGCTTCCATTTGCCCTTCACTCGTTTGATTAAAAAACGTTACAGCCTTCCAATAAAGCTCGTTTTTTCTTTTAATATTTCTTTATTAATCGTGAGATAGAAATGCATTTATGTATCTGACTGGAATATCTTTTGAAATCGAAACTTTTACATAACTATCTAATTGCATCTGAATTAAAAGACGAAAAAAAACTTTAATGTCGATCTGATAGAAATTTATGAAGGCCCGAGGTAAAAGATTATGGAGGTTATAAAGGTTAATTGATATGGATGACAAAGTTTAAAATATATAAGCACAAAAAAAAATAGTCACGATTTCCAAGGACTTGAAAAAAAAAGTTAAAATGCTATTTGTCTAGTTTGTTGCAAGGATTTGTTCCAAGGGGAATGGTACCGTTTGCGGAGTTTTTTAATGCGAAATCTCGCGACTTTCGACCCCGAAGCGTGTATTATAAATTTTAAATTATCCCGCTGCTCGAGTCCTATAAAATGCGAATCGCGACATTAAAAAGAACGACGGGGTCGACTATTTGTCTCGACTAACTGCCAATTATTTACAAGGGGGATCTTCTGCTATTAATTCAAGGTGAGATATCGCTGAAAAGCTTAGAACGAGTGAGAAAAACCGTTATTCATTGCGTTTCTGAGGTGTGGATTTGTTGGAATGTTTTACCGAACTCTAAATGTCTTTGGGATGACAAAGTGTTGAGTTTTCAAGCGATTGCCCTGATTCATGCAGCAGGGGTCTCAAATTTTTCCATGGTGGGCAGAATCGAAATTTTTCCTTGATAAAACAGGCAAAACCTCAGGTTTTTGGAGTAGGTAAGCTGAAGGTTTTGAAGGAAATTGGCATTTAGCCTTTAAAAGATGAAAAACTGTCAATTTTGAATAGTTTCTGTGTTCGTGAATATTCAAAAGCTGTCATTTTTGCCCAATTTTAATGATGAAAAGTCGTCTTCCAGCATTTTTCATTGTTTTTAGACCAAAAACAAATGGGGGGCCTATCCCAATCAGTCATCACCTCCTCGACCTTCCCCCACTCTCCAGTCATATCACCTCCTCGACCTTCCTCTACTCTCATATATCACCTCCTCGATCCTCCCCCCACTCTCCCATCGCCTACCTCGACCCTCCTCCATCTCCGGGGGAGCCCACAACATTCCACCATCTCCCACCACCTCTCCTATCCTCCTGATCATCCCCCCCCCCGCCCAGGAGCAGGGTCTGCCCCGTGCAACTGACAAAAAAACCTGTCCCGGGGCAACAGGGGCGGACTGGCCCGTGGACAGAACCCACCGGCGCCTAATTTCGTACAAAAACCTTAAAATCAACATTTAAAAAGCCAAATTTTCGTCAAAACAAAACTTCAAAATCAACATTTATAATGCCTAATTTTCGTCAAAAAAACCTCAAAATCAACTTTAAATTGGCAATTTTTCGTCAAAAACCTCCAAATCATGGTTATAAGAGCAAATTTTTTTTGTCAAAAAATCTCAAAATCAACGTTTTAAGTGCAATTTCTTTTGTCAAAAACCTCAAAATCAACATTTTAAAACCCAAATTTCATTCAAAAACCTCAAAGTTAAGATTCAAAACTTTAGGGAGAAGGGGGGCAAAGGTTTTAATTTGTTTAAATGGGGGGCGCACTGTGAAAAAGTTTGGAAACCTCTGTTTTTGCTGAATATATTTTTCTAAGAGAAAACCCACCACACGCCCTAAGGTCCCAGTCCGCCCCTGGGGCAATCTTTACTTTTGGAAAGGAGATGAAAGTAAAAGGGAGGTGCACAAATTCAAAATTAAATACCTACATGCCCATCTTTTGGCAATATCGTTTAATGACGTGGAATTTGGGACGTTTAAAGTTCATTTCCTAAGCACTATTTCAACGAAGGTTTCCCGGTGTTAACATCTGTGCCCTAAATGAGCGGAAAGGGTTTTAAACGGGGACGGGACGAGGGTTCACTAATTTGCAACGGCTGCCTCGTCACGGAGTCCCTTTAAACTCCGGAATTTCAAGTTAAAACAAATAAGGGGAGAGTTCGTCGAACCCTCGGCCATTTCCTTGGAAGCAGCCTCAAGAAAAACTTCACCAACGGAAGAATGTTGTAAAAAGTAATAAGTGCGGAAAGGATTTGCATTCCATTTCGACTTAAAACTCTTCCAACCCTCATTTCACCCTCTGATCGAAAGGAAATTGTTTGAAAGTTCCCAATTCTAAATTGCCAATGGTAAGAGCTTTTTACAGTCTGATTGTCCCCAATAAAAACATTTTCAAGATTATAATATTCAGTGAGAAAAACCATTAGCCAACTTTAACATGAGATTTTCGACCTCAACAAAAAAAAAAAAAAAATATTTTTATAAATAAATTTCTAGTTAATACTTCATTCTCATTATCATAAAATATTAGATGACTTAAAGAAGATGTCCATTTTGTCCTTCAAGGTTGATCCATATTCATTAGCCAGCTATTTAATCAAACCTGCACTCGGTTTCATCTGTATTCGGTTTCCACAAAGGTCGCTTTTTTACCTAATAAAACCTTGAATTCAAGACAAATAGAAGCCCTTCTAGACTGAGGTTATCACATAAATGTGTTATTTAATATACCGACGAAAGTGCTTCATTACTTCAAAGCCATTTGAATAATACAATGCGAATTTAATTTTATTAAAATTCTTCCATGTATTTATACTATTCTAATAAAGAATTCCAAGAGAACATAGCATGCAAATGGGGTTGAAGGGCCTGATGAGTTGGAAAGTTTCTTCAACTTGTCATATGAAAGAAAATGTTTCGTTGTTTTTGACTATGAATCCTATTTTATGAGATGGAAATTTTGCACTCTTGTCATTTTAACCGAATTTTTTGATATTGAAATGATGATGTTTGTTACTGGTGAACAGGGGCGGATCGGGCCGCCGGGCTACCGAGCGATCGCTCGGTGGGCCGCTGCCCTCGAGGGCCGGTGAGGGCCAATTTTAACTAAAATAGGAGCAAAAAAAAGCTGAAAGAGTAAAAAATTCGAGGTACTGAAACATTTCACAGGGGCCTGGGCTATTCGAGGGGAAAATCGAGGTTTTGAGAGTTGATTTTTCGTCGAAATCGAGGTTTTAAGAGTTAATTTTTCGTCGAAAAACTTCGAAATCGAGGTTTTAAGAGTTAATTTTTCGTCGAGGTTTTTGACGAAAATTTGGCTCTTAAACCTTTGATTTTGAGGTTTTCGGACGAAAATTAGGCTTTACAAATGTTGATTTTGAGGTTTTTGAAGAAAAATTGGCTCTTAAAATGTCAATTTTAAGGTTTTTGAAGAAAATTTGGCTCTTAAAACCTTGATTTTGAGATTTTCGACGAAAAAAGGCTTTTAAAACTTTTATTTTGAGGTTTATGGACGAAAATTGGGCTCTTGAAACTTTGATTTTGAGGTTTCTGACGAAAAATGTCTCTTAAAACTTTGATTTTGAGGTTTTTAGACGAAAATTAAGCTTTAAAAATGTTGATTTTGAAGAAAAATTCTCCCTTAAAATGTCAATTTTAAGGTTTTTGACGAAAAAAGGCTCTTAAAACTTTGATTTTGAGGGTTTTTAAAGAAAAATTGGCTCTTAAAAAGTCGATTTTAAAGTTTTTGATGAAAAATAGCGTTAAAATATGTTCCGAAAGAGAAGAAAAACTAAATTTTTGGGGAATATTTGAAAGAAAAGGCCGGTCTAGTGGATGCGCCCGGTGGGCCGAAAACGGCCGATCCGCCCCTGCTGGTGAAACGTAACCCAAGAATTTATATCCTCAATGCTATTGACTTGACCTGAAAAGAGAAGCAGGGATGTCCGACGGGGCGAGACAGTAGCCAAATCGCTCCCTCAGGAATTCAGGAAGGAGTTGTAAAAAAAAACCTGGTGGATAGAGGAAGCGTCGGTCAAGTCTGGCTTCCCTGATTTACGGCGGCTACATTATCGGAGCTTCCGGATACACCTTAGGATGCACGGAATTAGAATTATTTTCCGCGCTCGTTTTTAGACTGGCCGAACTTGTTTTTCCAGTCGGTTTTTATAAAGAAAACAGAGTCTAATTTACGGTTTTCCACCTGACATTGATACTGGAACAACCTTGGGAAACCCGCCAATAAAAATACTCTGAAAAACTTGAGAAGAGAAATTCAGACGCCTCAACATGAATGGGCTTGATGGACTACCTTCATAATATTTAAAGACCAAAATAGACGAAAACCTTCAAGGACGTCCATAAGGAAAAGTGAATCTGATAAAGGTAAAAGTTTTAAGTTACAGATCAGAAAGGAATGGATGAGTAAAAGTCACGAGTATCTCTACGGGAGACTTCCGTATAGTGAAATCAAAACCGGGCATCCTAGGCCGCTCGTAAATTACAAGTTTTTTTTTAAATGACGCCTCTGCCCTCTTAAAATCGGAGAAAATAGTTTTTTCAGCCTGAAAAAGTTTAGAACACTTTTCTCCTTGAAAACCGCTTGTAAACGCTAATCACAACAAAGAATTTTCACCGCCGAAAATTGGAAAAGTTCAGACTTGTCGTCCTTTATTCGCTAGAAGAAGATAAAGCGAAATGTCCTCGTTTTATAAAATCTAGGTCAAATCAAGTTCAAAGGGTTATGAGCAATTTTAATTACAAAACCCTTTCTTTTGTGATGAAGTAATTTAGGAATCTTGGAAGGTGAAAAAAAATGTGTTTCGACCTAAATTTTTTTTTGCACTTTACTATTTTCTTTCTCTTTTCAAATACGAATGAAGAAATGAAAAAAATTTGATTACCTAACTGAGGTATGTGAACCTTAATACATTGTTTACAATTTTGCCAAGTACGCTCGTTTTACCATTGATCCGAATTTTGAAACTTGTTTGGATTTCGGAGTCGCTGAAACTTCACCGGGGGGCGGCGACCTCAAAATGCGGGCGAAATACTCACGGAATCCATACGGAAATAGGATCGAGAGGAATGGTTTACCGTGGGAAATTCGGTTGACGAATTTGCATTTTTCGCCTCCCCCGCTCTCCTGGAAAATAGTGCAAGCTACGCTTTTTATTCAACTATAGCAACTTGAGCGAAAATTTCTTTTTTAAAAATTCTTTCTCTCGTCTCCTCGTTAACAATTTCACGAAGCAAAAATGAAAAATTAAAAATTTAAATCAACGAAATTTTTGGGCAAAATTTTATTTACAATTATTTATTCATACTTCACTTTTTTAACTTTCTCAAAGAGAAGTTATTGTAATACCGTCGGATTCGGGTTTTTGGGGAAGGGTCTTCCAGACCCCCTAGGGTCAAACTGACTTTTGATCTTTGCCGGACATGACTTTGTCTGTGGTGCCGGCCGTCCGTCCGTCCGTCGCCTTTTTTTCCGGAACACTTCACGGCCACAATTTTCATCCGATTTTCACGAAATTTTCACACAATCTTCCTTTCGTGGTTATCTTGAAAGTGACAAGAGCGATTTTTGAAATTCGACAAAATGGCGGAGATATGTCTGTCTAAAGTTTGCAAAAATGTGCTACGGGCTTTCTACCGGTCCGATCTTCACCAAATTTTAACCAAATAATCTTCACGTGATCCCGATTAAATTTCATTAACTAATTAGGTAATTAATTATGTAATTAGGTAATTATGACTAATTAACTTAATTTTCCCATTTTCATAAAATTATCACCAAATTCAAGTTATGATTGCAAAAAAAATTTTTTTCAAAATTAATTAATTAACTAATTAGGTAATTATAATGTGTTTGAGTGAAATTAGTCCCATTTTCATAAAATTATCACCAAATTCAAGTTATGACTGAAAAAAATATTTTCCAAAAATTAATTAATTAATTAGGTAATTATAATGTGTTTGAGTGAAATTAGTCCCATTTTTAGAAAATTATCACCAAATTCATGTTAAGATTGAAAAAAAAATTTCCAAAAATTAATTAATTAATTAGGTAATTATAATGTGTTTGAGTGAAATTAGTCCCATTTTCATAAAATTATCACCAAATTCAAGTTATGTTAGAAAAAAAGGATTCATTTCCCCCGAAATTTATGGATCCCCCGAAATCTGTAGACCTTTGAGAAAGTTCGTGTCTCTGGGCAAGCTCCAGGACCAATATTTAGAGACTCGTAAATAATGATACGAATTTATACATATGAGTACGAATATTTTATTTTTTATTTCCTATTTTTCCTATTTACTATTTTATTTAAAAAATTCGCTCAAAAATTTTTGATTATTTCACAAAAATGCAAATAATCTCAAATATCCAGCTAGTAAAAAAAAAAAATCGCAATAAAAATTGTGGATTTAAAATTATTAGCATCTTAATTGATAAATTTTAACAAATTCACAGGTTAAGACGTGAATTCACACCTTAGCTGGACGGTGAACATAAAGATGCTGATAATTTTAAACTCACACGCAATTTATTGCGATTTTTTTTTAATTTACAGGATATTTGTGATTATTCGCTTTTTTTGTGTGTTAATAATCACAAATTTTTGAGCGAATTTTTTTTAATTTTCAGGAAAAATAGTAAATAAATAATAAAAATAAATTCGCACTCATATTTATGTCTGAATATGAATAAGTTCGTATCATTATGTACGAATACGGATTTATTTGTAATCGTATCTCGAAAAAAGTGAAGTATGAATAAATTCATATTCGTAGGTAATTGTAAATATTTTGCCCAACTCTGGCGGCAGCACGCGAATATTGCACATTCACCAATAAACATACAAACATCAATAACTATCGACTGTGACTTTTTTCAGATTTTAAAGTTTATTTGGGTAAATTTTTATACAGATTGGACCAGAATTAAACTTTTTATAGATACATATTGCCTATTGGTAACTTCTAATTAATGTCTTTGATTGCCCAATGCCATCAATGTTCTTTGTGTAGCTGCCTACTGCCTTTCTTAAAAGGGTCTTAAGCCTCCAATAAATTTTGACCCGCTTTCGAATAAGAAACGTAAAATATCCATAATGGAATGTTCGAGAGGCGACTATAAACCATGGAGTTTATTAAGAAAAATGATTTTTTTTTTCTTTGTCCCTTCTATGTTCCTCTTGTTGTGCCACCCACGTGGGAAACGTCAAGACGGGCTCAAAAGTGGCGCCCCTTCCGTTGCGTAATTCGCCCCTCGGGACAATCACACGCTACCGAGATTATGAAAAGAAAAAAAAAATTTCTGGGTTAGCAGAAAAATGCGTTTGTTTATTTTTCGTCTTTTTTTGGGCAGGTCCCACGGTTTGAATGCCCCCTTCTATCCTCGTTACCTCAATTTAATAGCTGATATTTAACTATTATGCTGATTACACATTCGATCTTTTTCGTAAATTCTATCGTGAGAATTTCGCATCTTACGAAACTGTTGGAAATTCAATATTATTTTATTGATAAGCAATTTTTTTTTCAGCAGGGCCAAAATCCGGACTCTGGTCGGTCTGAATTCTTCCCAAAAATGCCAATTAAACCCAAATGAGCTAGTCTCGAATAGAAAAAATGGAGTTTCGAAGGCGAAAAAAGGCGAATAAAACGGGAAACTCAATAGGCCCGGAGGAGACGTTAAATCACAGACTCGTGCAACCTGCCACATTACGGATTCTTGATTCGGTCCCAAGAGAAACACACGATCGCCCCTTCCTTATATTTAGGCGGCAATTTTCCAGCGAAACGTGTACTCCCGGCTCTGTAAGCCTAATGGCCTGACTTAAGAGAATAATTAAGCCGTTCGTCAAAAACCGTGAAGTGAATAAACACTCCGGAATCCGATTTATTTTGTTTTTCACTTTGAGCGGTTAAGTGCTGAATTCTTCTCGGTTTTAAATCTGGGAGGTCGTTATGAAGTGTGGAAAATTAATTGAGGACGCTTTTAAAACAAAATGCTCTCCCTAGAATATTACGTGTGACAAATTGACTTTCTAAATTTATTTAAACTGAAGATATTACATTGAATCACGAAATGCCTATCCATTATGAAGAAGTTACTGGTTCCCAGGGCTACTAGAATATCAATAAAAGCTAATTAATTTAAAGTATGAAAGAGTTTTTATGCTCTTGTTTTTTTTAAAGTCTTGAATGAAACAAGGGGTTACTAGGTTAACTTAAACAAAGTGGAAAAGTTGCCGAAAATGCTTTAAAAAAATTCCCAGATAGGGCGATCCCCATTTAAAATACGACCTACATTCGAGCTCGTAAAGTTTCATCTGAAGAACGAAAGGACCATCGGCCATCAGTCTTTTATTGCTGTTTGAGAGAACCTTTATTTATTTTTAAAGCACGTCGATGGTGAGGGAAATGGAAATTTTGTTTAGTCTCTTAAAAACGCTTTTTTTGAGGTATAAAAATTTACGCGTAAAATAAACCTCTATTAAATTACATTATGCTAAACCTTGACCCTTTTTTTTCACCTCCTATCTTGATTCGACTTAAATTTTTAAGTGGAAGGTGGTCTCTACTAAAACCCGAACGCTCCAATGAATTTTTTAAAAAGCCTTAAAAGTTTATTTTGCTGCGACGCAATCTAATATAAACAAAGGCTACGACAACAAAAACAAGGTTAAGGGGGATCCGACATCAAAATTCTACCAAGTGTGCGAGAGAGAGGGAAGATGCCCAAAAGTAGTTTCCTCGTTTTGGGCACTAAAAATGGTCGGAAATTTTTTTTGAAAAGCGCGTTCTCATTATTTTGGAAAACTACGCACTGTTTAGGGGGCAGTTTTTCCGGAAAAATTTTCCTCCGGAAAATAGAAAATCCAATTTTCCACCAAAACAGAAATTTTGAAAAAACAGGTAGTCATCTTGTAGGTTTTGACGAGCTGATTTCAAATATGCTAATATTAAGAAGATCGGATGAATAGATTCGTCGGTACGAGATTTTTAAGGATTAGATGGTGCGGGGAAGGGGAGTTTTATTTTGGGGAAGTAAAGATGACACATCACTCTCACTCCTTCAAGGTCATCGAACTTTTCAAACGGCTTAATTTTTTTCTCTCTATTGTGAGATTGTTAGGTAGATTTTTTTTTCCATTTCATAATATTTAGTCAAAACCACAAAAGACTCATGATTTTTTTTCCCAATATTCCCCAAAAATTTAGTTTTTCTTTTCTTTCTGAACATATTTTAAGGCTGTTTTTCACCTAAAACCTTAAAATCGACATTTTAAAAGCCAAATTATCGTCCAAAAACCTCAAAATCAACATTTGTAAAGCCCAATTTTCGTCCAAAAACCTCAAAATCAAAGTTTAAAGAGCCTTTTTTCGTACAAAATCTCAAAATCAAGGTTTTAAGAGCCCAATTTTCGACAAAAACCTCAATATCAACTTTTGTAATGCCCAATTTTTGTCCAAAATCCTCAAAATCAAAGTTTTAAGAGCCATATTTTCGTCAAAAAACTCAAAATCAACAATTGTAAATTCGCGTTCGTAGATTTCAGAAAATTTTATAAAAACAAAACTAAAGATTATTAAGTTTGCTACAAATTTGATCTACTAAGATTTTTTGTAGGACCAAACGTTTCTGATCCACGAGGCGACAAAAACGCTGGATTTTCGATTTTTACCGATGAAAAAGTCAGATTTTAGAAAAGTCAGTCTGCAAAGGATAAAAATTTAAAATTACAGAAAGATAACATTGTAGAAAATAAAGCAGGCAAATGGTTTCTTGAAATAAAAACCGGTTTGAAGAATCCTGACCTTGACAAAGGGAAAATTTATCTTTTCTCCCCGCCCCCCTCATTGAACTCCCCGGAACCCCGCAGCATCTAAGCTTTAAAAATCTCGTACCGACGAATCTATCCATCCGATCGTCTTAATATTAGCATATTTGGAATCAGCTCGTCAAAACCTACAAGATGACTACCTGTTTTTTTAAAAATAAAGTTTTGGTGGAAAATTGCATTTCCTATTTTTCCGAGGAAAAATTTTCCGGGAAAACCGCTTTCTAAACAGTACGTAGTTTTCCGAAAGAATGAGAACGCTCTTTTCAAAAAAAATTTCCGACCATTTTTAGTGCCCAAAACGAGGAAACTAATTTTGGGGGTGATAGTGCTGCGATCTCTTGAATGAGAAACAAACAATTCTGGAGGGAGAATCCCCCTTAAGAATTAAATATTCAGGTTGTATTTTGGTTTAAATTTTTTACGCAGCATCTTTAATTTGTCAAAAATAATTTCCTTAAAATATTTAACATCACGTTTTCCGGGAAAGTCTCTTTGTACATAAACAAGGGAACTTCTATCTCATTTATATGAACGATATCTCTGATAAAAAGGGTTCTGGTCTAGTAGAAGAGGAACTCCCAACACGGAACTTTCTCAAAAAGTTGCCTCCAAATCATAGTAGGGTTGAATTACATTGTAATTGAATTAATAATTGAATTACATTGTAATCGAATTACTTTTATAGTAAGTAATTGAATTACATTGTAATTGAATTACTTTTATAGTAAGTAATTGAATTACATTGTAATTGAATTACTTTTATAGTAAGTAATTGAATTACAATGTAATTAAATTACTTTCTATAAAAACAGTAATTCAATTACAATGTAATCAATTACTTACTATAAAAAAGTAATTCAATTACAATGTAATTCAATTACTTTCTATAAAAAAGTAATTCAATTACAATTTAATTCAATTACTTTCTATAAAAAACAGTAATTCAATTACAATGTAATTCAATTACTTACTATAAAAAAGTAATTCAATTACAATGTAATTCAATTACTTACTATAAAAAAGTAATTCGATTACATGTAATTTGTAATTAGATTACATTTTCAATTACAAATTACAAAAAATCAAAAAATATCTATTTTCACTAAATTTTCAAAATGAAAAACGACCCTTTAGAATTCATTTTCAAAGTAAAAGGCATTCTAGGTGCCATTATAATCCTAAAATGACACTCTAGGTTTATTTATGAACGATAAATGACCCTCTAGAATCCTTCATCATCGAAAAACGACACTCTAGACTTCATCATCACAGAAAAAGATACTCTAGAGAGTCTAGAGTCCTTTATCATTAAAACGACATTTTTGTTGCCGGCCATTACATTTTTGTGATCGAATTAAATTTTTTTTTGTAATCGAATTACATTTCTTGTAATTGAATTACATTTCTTGTAATTGAATTACATTTCTTGTAATTGAATTACATTTCTTGTAATTGAATTACATTTCTTGTAATTGAATTACTTGAATGTAATTGAATTACTTGAATGTAATTGAATTACTTGAATGTAATTGAATTACTTTTGATGTAATTGAATTACTTGAATGTAATTGAATTACTTTTGATGTAATTGAATTACTTGAATGTAATTGAATTACTTGAATGTAATTGAATTACTTGTAATTTGTAATTCAATTACTTTTTTCCAATTACATTGTAATTGAAATTACAAAGTAATTCAATTACTTCAAAGTAATTTGTAATTTGTAATTCAATTACATTTTGCCCTACTCTGCTCCAAATGCCCAATCCTGTATATGGTGCAAATTAGGTGAAGATCGGTATGGTTTTACCAAAATCTTCATTTTTAAGGGAGGCGGAACGCTGCTTAATAGCTCCAACCTCCTAAGGCGCTGAAAAATTAGAACTAAAAAAAAATTTCATTTTGCCCAAAATATGGTTCTCAATTTCTTAACTATTCATTGATTTTTCGTTATTTTATCATATTAATCCGTCCTCTATGATGAATTAAAAAACTGGTTCTACATCGAAGTAATGCCAGAAACGAAAATAATATCAAGAGATCATTAATAAAATGTCGGAAGAGTCTCTCGAGGGTATTTTATTATAAAATATCTCCGACACGAATTGATGACAAGTTGTTACTCGAAAAAAGTCTTTCGTGTGTTGTCCGGTCGAAAGAATGTCGAGTGCATGTGGGTCGCGTAATTCTAAGGGGAAACAGTACCAGATCTAGGAGTCGAGATACATTAAATATACAACGTTAAAGACCCAAATGGACCCCATGCTGTGAATTTAATTTGTATTTTATATAGGTTGCACTTCCTCGTTCCATGTTATACGCGATCAAGATATTAAAATAATACAAAACGGATTCCGATAAATATCAATATCGAGATGATTTTAGAAATCAATTTCTTCTATTTTGGCTTCTCAATCTCATCAATTTTCCTCGTGTTTATGATTGAAACTTTAAATCGATGATTCGAGAAATCTTCAGATTTTGAAAGAGGGAAAAAATGAAAAGACGCCCGACCTAAATAATTCGCCGAGTCATAATTCATGGACGGTCGAAGGGAGACGGTTTATGTTTCAATCTGTCACTTGATTCTCGAAAAGTGCTAATAATGCCATCTTCTCGGCCCTGCCCTCCCTAGTTCGACAGATGTGAAAGTGAGGCCTTATCTTTCTTTAGCGTCAATTTCTTTATGGAATTTCGCTAATTAAAATAATAGGTTTTTAAACTAATTTCAAGTGAAAGGCTTCAAAAGTTCAAAATGTTCAAATTTTAAGTAAAAATGATCAAAAAATTGAACCTACTTTCTTCTTACATAAAAAATGGTAATCTGCACCTGGTGGGATTTGAATTTGGATAAAGGCCTTTCATCAGTCGGCTTTCTTTATTTGAAAAAGAGGAGAGAAAAATTATGTCGTTCTGCTTTGGAGGAGGGAGGAGAAAAAAATAATCTCGGGTTAAGTAGGTGGTTTTGAAACTGTGGGCGTTATCGGTTAAACGTAACCTTTTTAAGTGTTAATTTTATCAGATAAAAGGCGCACTAACTTATGTCCTCTGGCGGCACGCGGTCACTTTTTCCACAAGGCAGAATCCCCAGGGAAGACCTCCCTTTCACAATTGAAAAATTGGGCGTAAAATTTGTAAAGAACAGCCAAGTATTTGAAAATGGAATACGAAAAAGTGGGTCACTTGCGTCTTTATAGGTATCATTTATTGTGGGATTCTTATTGTCCTTGTTTCGTGCCAAATATTCCCTCCCCAGACTTAAATTAATTAAAAAACAGTCAAACTAGAGCAAGGGGATATAGAAAAAGTCGCTAAAGCGGTTACATAAAGTCGTGTCATATGCATAAAAAGCGAATATTGAAAAATTATCTTCTATTTATTGGAGAGAAAGTAAATAACACGCTTTCTTTCGTTTTGAATCGGGTCCGAAAGGCGTTTTTGGGCCCTTGAGGAAATTGAAAGGATCTATTCTTTTCGGGGTCTCGGAGTAGGGTTAATATGCCAGGAAGGCGTGTGCCTTTCGATATACGGACTTTGGTGGGACTATGTAATTTATGATGGTCGTTGACTCTATTTTAGATAGTGTCTAGTCCTTACCAATTTTTTCATTTTTTTTTTATCTTCCTCTCATAGTACGTTTCGGTATTCTCACGAACCCATCCATTTCAATAACGAGCATCACGCGAGAGTTGAATCGAAAGGTGGCCAATTAAACGTGGAAAAAAAAACGACTTTTCTTCATCTTGAGTATTTTTCGTCTGTAATCTTCGCGTTTATGGCTTGCGAAATAGGAAAAACATGGAACTTTTTTAAGAGATAAAACAAAATTCATAACTTTTATGATGATTTTTCGTAAGAAATAATTTGAAATTTTTAAATTAAAGAAAAATAATTGAATTTTTTCCCATTTTACTCTTCCAGCAATCCACAGAATCAACGCTTTTAAAAAATTACTAATATACACTTTTCACAGAAAGTAAAAAATTCATGAGAGCAATTTTTTAAGTGAAAACCCTAAATCTGG
Source organism: Orius laevigatus (assembly GCA_018703685.1). NCBI lineage: Eukaryota > Metazoa > Arthropoda > Insecta > Hemiptera > Anthocoridae > Orius > Orius laevigatus. The sequence goes on along the minus strand of JAGWEN010002035.1, from coordinate 82,288 downwards.
TGATTTTAGGTATTACATAAAGAAGTCTGCTGAAAGAACAAATGGTTTTTTTTGGCGATAGCCCAAAAACTGAGAGCCCTATAGAATGCTTTAACCTATTGTTCTTGCCATTCCACGATAAATTTTTTCAAGATTTTCTTTGTTTAGGATGATCAAAGACCGCAAACTTGAGCAGGAAATATTTTTTAGCCCCAAATCACCATTTCCAAGTTGAAATCGGGCTGAAGGGACGATTCTTGCATAACGTTTCAACACTGCATATAATATTCGATAAGGAATAAACTGCCTCGTAAAGTTTGACGATTTTATCTCGGATTCCTTCCGTTAATAAAATAAAGCGCAACAATGTAATTCACAACATCCCCCGAGCGGTAAATCACAAGAAATAAGTCTCAATCGGTTCGACGTTTTTAAAGAAAGTTATCTGTCACATTCCTAGATATAAAAACGACTGTTACGTCGACTCAAAGCTGGTACGATACATGGAATTCTTTTTTCGACTACTGATTTAGTGGCCTTTCTTAGGAATTCCATTTTATAACAAGTCCCCTGCAGTTTTTGGAAATGCGTCAGAGATTTTGTTTATTCATTTTTCCTCAATTTCGTTTTTTTTTTAATTTCATTATGTTGTTTTTAAAATAAGTGCCTTGTTTATGTCTGCACTATCTGGGTTATCGGTATCCGTGGAAAGTACGATAACCATGTTTATACCCTTGAAACAAGAGAGAAGACGGAAAAAAGGCCTCTATTGGCCGCGGATGCAGTTAAAAACGAGATTTAGGGCTGTCATTAAAACAGAATTGGCTTCACGTTGTTGAGAGGATTCACAAGCGGCGAGTTATTGCTTAAAATCCTTTGGCTTTCACTTCGTATAATTTACGAGAAGCTGACTTCTTGATCTGCGTTTTCTATTTCGAAAATAAAAGGTTCACGGAATGGCTAGAAGACAAAACTGTGTCCCATAAACTTTTTTAAAAAACACAAAGGCCCACCCGCTTTTAAAAAGTTTCCTCAACACAGTTTAGCCCCGATTTTCAAGCAAAATAAAAATGGGGAAAAAATCGTCGAATCGACTTTTTAAAAGAAAATGCTTTAAGAAACAAAACTTTATAGAAAATGTTCATTATGTACCTAAATCAATTTTTCCCCTATTTAATTTTATAAGCAACGACTATATTCCAATCTACAGAGCAGTTTGAAGGGCCCTATTCGGGTGTAAAAGATTTTGTTGTCTTAAGTGGTCCATTAGGGTGAGGGTCCCCATAGATGCTTTTGAAAATTGCCAAATAATGCTTTCCAAGTAAAACTTTTGGGCGTGGCCTAGCCAGGGGCCGACAGAACAGAAAACATAGAGGCGGCGCCCCCCGGGTCAGGTCGGGCCCCCCTAGGGGGGCGTAAGCTGTTCCCAGGTTGTGTGCAAATATCCCCGAAAATTTGTGAAAAACCTCAAAATCAACATTTGTAAAGCCTAATTTTGATCAAAAACCTCGAAATCAACATTTTTAAAGCCTAATTTTGGTCAAAAAACCTCGAAATCAACAAGCCAAATTTTCGTCAAAAACCTCAAAATCAACATTTTTAAAGCCTAATTTTCGTCAAAAAACCTCATAATCAACATTTGTAAAGCCCAATTTTGGTTAAAAACCCCTCAAAATCAACATTTATGAAGCCTAATTTTCGTACAAAAACCTCAAAATCAACATTTAAAAAGCCAAATTTTCGTCAAAAACCTCAAAATCAACATTTATGATGCCTAATTTTCGTCCAAAAACCTCATATTCAACATTTATAAAGCCAAATTTTCGTGAAAAACCTCAAAATCAACATTTATAAATGCCTAAGCTCAGAAACGTTTGGCCCTACGAAAAAATCATATTAGCTCAAAATTATAGCAAATTTAATTATCTTTAATTTTGTACTAAGAATTATTTCGCCTACGACTAACGGTTTTCGAGATATTGCAGAAAAAACGAAAAAAATCACCCTACAGTAGGGGACTTTTTTGTGGTTAATCAGGGGACCTACCCCTACACATTTCACAATGCCTAATTTTCGTCAAAAAACCTCAAAATCAACATTTAAAAAGCAAAATTTTCGTCAAAAACGTCAAAATCAACATTTGCAAAACCTAATTTTCGTCCAAAAACCTCAAAGTCAACATTTATAAAGCCAAATTTCCGTCAAAAACCTCAAAATCAACATTGGTAAAGCCTAATTTTTGCCAAAAAACCAATTAATTTTAATTTGTTTAAAAGGGGGGCGCACTGTGAAAAAGTTTGGGAACCTCTGTTTTTGCTGAATATATTTTTCTAAGAGCCAATTTTCTGTCAAATTTTCTGCATATAAAATAATATAAATAAAAAACTTTTAAATTGTTGTTTAAATCATCTTTTGGTCAAATAAAGCCTATTTGAAAATCTGGTTTATAAAAAAGTCAAGATTATGTGTCCGTTCCTAATCTGCATTTTAAAAAAATCTTTTGGTTTTCAAAACCGTGTCGTAATTTGTAACATGAGAAATCAAGGTTTCGTTTATTAATTTTTTTGTCCCTACTAGTCTCAAAACCACATTTCTGATTAAAATAAAATTTCTTTTTAATTCGTATTCTCATCAGATTGAAATTAATTGCAGATTCACGATTCCTTTTATTTATTTTTAAGGATTTCGTTATTTTTCTTTCACGGTTCGGTCTAATTACAACACGAGTTTCTTTTAATTTAATTTACTCTATCGAGAACATCGGTAGAAAGTGAGTCTCCCAATTAATCTAAAACGTTGTCGACAACGAAATAAATGTCTTCTCTCCCTTTAGAGATAAAATCAACGTGCTCAAGACGTTAACATTTTTTTACCTTGTTTTCTTTTTTCTCTCCTCCTTTATACAACAAAAATTGAAGAAGGAAGTTGGAATGTATAGCCTTAAGTGGTCATCAGTCTGAAATAAGATGATAAGCGTCGGGTTCATTAAAATACGCACTGAATAAGGATGTCCCACTTGATTATGCACGTCTATGGTTCATTGTGGAAAGGAAGACGTGCACGGAAAAGGTTTTCGACAAGTTTTCCGGGATCCGAGGTCTGGGGAGAGGATTTCTCGTCTGGAACGAGTGTTCCTTATTGCTCTTTGCCACGAGAGCGCTTTTAATCCGCGAGAACCTCCCTAGAAAAGTTGCTATCAAGATAGGAACCTTTTTGCCGACTTAAATCATCTCGTGCGAATTAATAGCCTTTTCTTGGAAATTTGTTCAAAGTGATCGATACCGCGTTTTAGAAAACTATCGGCCCAGTAGTAAATCATTCAGGAGACATCAAGAGAAGGGAACATGACCTAAAAAAACTAAAAATTTGGCCTTAAGCCAGCTTTCAATATTCTCATTCATTGTTTAGTTCGGATGAACGTACCACGCAATTTTTTACCTTTCGTTTTCAACCGGAAAAGAGAAGAGTAAATAGAAGCTAAAGTGTTCCTTTTTAAAAACCTTGTTTTGACGCAAATTTTGTTTCTACTCTTAAAACGTAGTTTTGTTACTTGTATTATTTCGACCCAGTTTTCACAGTTTGGCATGTATCGCGAAGTTTTTCCGGCAACTTTTTTTTGACAAGCTCGACCCAATTTTCAGGCTTTCAATCAACTCTGACACGGATCAAAATGAAGCCACGGGGAGTACTAAGCGACCTTGATTATTTATAGAAACGTTTTACTCACGACATTTTCTTCCGAGAACGAACGACAATTGCTACTGGCTCCGTACAAGGCATTTCCCGTCCCGCGGTTTGTTTTTCTCGAGAGAAAAATCATCCGAACGGAATGCCCTGAAAGTATTTAAAAGATGCTGTTTCATATTGTTTATAACTGCGGTCTTTGAAGAAAGTATTTTAGGAATCATTCTCAAATTATTTGCCAACAATTTTTTCATTAAGAGGCGGCTTTAACGCTTGTCAGTCCCGTGTAAAAGTCAGAAATCTTACAAGGGTTCTCGGGAGAGTCCAGGTTTTTTCGAGAAATCACTGTTTTACGTTCAAAAACAATGAAAAAACTAACACCAAATCTTTTCTCACTCCATCCCACCTCCTTCAACCCTCCTATAACTTCCCAACTTCCTAGGCTTCTCGACCCTCACTCCATCACTTCCCTCAACGTAGACTCCCTGGTGGTCCCCAACCATCCACAACCTCCGCGCTCCTCTCATCACCTCCCTTACCCTCCTCGACCTACCCCACCTCCCTAAATTGTAAACCTGCACGGGGACGCCTAAATTAGGAAATGGGCATTAATAAGACACAACAATCGAGTGTAAAATAAGAGGATGTGAGTTCTAAACAACAATTACTTCAATTTTAAAGAGCAGTTTTTCAACGGTGATTTGCTGTAAACATAAAAGGGGAACATTGGCCAGATGCTGTGTGGCGGTGGGGCCTTCAAGCGATTTGTCTATTCGCCAATAATAAACAATCGAAAAGACCCAAGAACAAACATTCCCCCGAGAACAAACTGAGAATAATAGGATCCAACTTATTTTTAAAAAATGCCGTCTCGTTAGCTCCAATATTCGAATCCGTGGATTAGATATCGGCTAAGTGGTAATGAAATGGGTTTGTGATGTAACTCTACCGAAAATACTTGGAGAAGGCGCTTATCGTCTTGAATTAATGCATTGATCGGAAATAAGGAATAGTGAACGACGAATAAAACGTTGAGTCACGGTCACTTTACGTCATACCCGATAACTATTGGAATGTGATACAGTTATTCGAAATGACGCACGCTGTCAAAATATGTCCCCGAATCAATGGATTTCGATAAAAGGTTTATTATGTCGGGAGAAATGTAGGTCAACAGACTTACAACGATCATCAGGTTGATTCTACCTACCAAAACATATTACGTGATTAAGTATGACAGAAATAAGTATGAAAAACTGGCATCATTTTTATGATAAAAAGCAAAATAATTTCTAAAATGGTGACCTTTTGTTTTTCCCAGAAAAGTCAACGGAAAAACGATAATGGCAACTGTTGAATAATTCATGCTGAAATGATTTATCTAAATATAGCTATAAACAGAACACTATGGGAAGAAACCATTGAATTTTATAAAGAATTAATGATTCAAAATCAAGTTCAAAATGGCAAATTTTATAGAAAAACCATTAAAATTAAAAATGCAAATGCCACTGTAGATAGAGGAGGCTCCAAATTAGTCAAAAGCAAAAGTATTCTAAAAATGAAATGGAATAATCTGGTAACTCTCGTGTAATCCCACAAAGTTGATCTTCATATTAGGGTGGATCTGGCAACCCTATATCCCACATAAGCTTTTGATAATTTCCAATTGTGCAATTATAACAAATCGGTTACTTTTTGTGGCAACGCTGTAATCCTACAAAATTTGGCTTTTGACATTGCTCTCAGTTTGCTATTTGTATTTTTAGCCTGGTCTGGTGACCCTTAATTCGAAAAAGTTGGACTTTTGACATTTTTTCAGTTTATCGCAAATTGGACTCCTCTTTGGGGTCTAATCTGCCAACCTCTTATTCCCACAAAGTTGTACTTTCAACAGTGTTGCCAGTTTGGGTCATTTATTGGGCTATTTTGGACCAAATATGGCAACGCTGTAATCCCCCAAAGTTGACAGTGGACATACTAAAGGCCCCAGGTTTTAGCTACAAATCTCCGAACCTGTATCTACGGTTGTACCTACTCAAAAGTTTTCTGTGAAAATTTTTTCATTTTTTAATTTTTTTTTAAATTAAATGGCGATCAACTAGCGTGATCCTAAAAAATATTTCGCTAGGAGAAAAAATAGAATAATCTTATTCTCCGATTTGCTCCCGAACTTATGAACCGATTTTCGATTTTTTGGTCTCGTTTTTTCTAATATTTTTTGAAGATACTCCTAATGGAGTCGAATTTGATTTTTTTAAATTTATACAAGAAATAAAATAAAAAATCTGGAAAAATATTTTTTTGGAGCACATTAGTAGTTCGGCATTTAAAAATCAACGAAATTTAAAAAAAAAATTGTTAAAAAATTTTGAGTAGAACCGGAGATAATCGGAGAATACTAAAACCGGGGCCTTTAGTACACTCTTAAGACCCCCTAGACCCATTTTGAGAAGGTATTTAATAGTTTCCTTTTTCGAGAAAGCTAAAATGCAATTAACTCGTAGAAAAAGACGAATTCAATTATAAATTCCATCATATCGTCAAATGGCTGAAAAGTGACCTCCAAATTATATATGCAATGAAAAAAGTCTTTTTTCTTTTTTTATAATTATGCCGCTTTTTCTGAGTCCCTCCCGTAGCCTCTGATGTCAAAGGGTTAAATTAACATAAAAAGTTTTCAAGGTAAAATAAATTAAACGCAGGTGTTCAACGCTTTTAGCTTAATTTTCCCGACCTATTCTCTCTAGGATCTCGGTCTTCATTTACATTGCCATCGTCTTTTTTAAACCGTTAACACTTTTCGTACAGGGTCGCCTTTAGTATCCGGGGCCAATTTAAAGAATTCTGCATCAGAGGTCGAGTGCACGACAGGTGGCTTCCTTCTCCAAACAATGCCAAAAACCCAATTTTAAGTCTTTCTTGTCCCATTTTTTCTAATTATTATTTATTTCGAAAAATCAAGGACGACCCTTACGTAAATGTAAAACCGCAAAGTTTATTTTTCTTTAAAAAGAAAAAAAGTTGTGGTTTGAGTATCAGAAACCGAAATACGTCGTTGGGCAAGTTCATTTCCATAAATTAGCTTTTAAAAACTTATTAAAGTTGTGTCCAAAATTGAAAGAAATGTGTAGAACTCGTGTTAAATAATTGATACATGCGATAATATTTTTTATTGATCCCTAATTATGTAACTCGTAAAGGTTGTAAACTGACGTTTTTGATTTATCGAAATGAGTTGTTTTGCTCCACTTAATTTGTAATTAATCGATCCTTGTATTTGTTTTTTCTCCCTTAAAGAAGCGAGTATTAACGGGTTAGCGTCTTGTATTCTCGCAGCCCTGAAATGCGGAAACGGAGCTCTTATGCAGAATTATGCAGGTATGGATCGACATCGTGTTGGAACTTGTCTCACCGTTAAAAAGCATGAATTAATATAACAGGAAAAAGGCGTCGTATAGCGGTAGCAAATCAAAATGGACGTTTATTTCTTATCTGTGAAACCTGAAGTGACGAAATGCTATCTTGGAAAAAAAAACTTTTGAGATTGTCAGGGTCCCTAGTGTCCAAAAGGGGTCAAAAATCAAGCTAAAAAGGGCCTTATTTGTAATAAAGAATTAGCTTCTTGTTAAAAGAGCTCCTAGTGTCTAAAAAGGGTTAAAAATCAAGATAAAAAGGGCCCTATTGGTCGTAAAAAAGTAGAATCTAGTTAAAATGGCCCCCAGTACCTAAAAAAGATCAAAAATCAAGCTTAAAAAAGGCCATTTTAACTACATTCTACTTTTTTATGACCAATAGGGCTCTTTTTATCTTGAATTTTAACCCTTTTTGGACACTAGGGGGCAGGGGCCATTTTAACAAGAAGCTACTAACCCTCAATGATAAATAAGGCCCCTTTTTAGCTTGGTTTTTGACCCTTTTTTGACCCTATGGGCCCTAATCCTAGATGAAAAAAAAGGCCTTTTTTAATTTGATTTTTGACCCTTTTTGGACTCTAGGGGCCCTTTTAACAAGAGGATAATCCTTTAAGACAAAAAGGGCCCCTTTTAGCATGGTTTTGATCCTTTTTAGTTTTTAGTAATTATGGCCATTTTAACTAGATACTTTTTCTTTATGAAATAAGGGCCTTTTGCAGCTTAAATTTTGACCTATCTTGGACACAAGGGCCCTTGTAACTACATAATATTTTTTACGACCAATAGGGCCCTTTTTGGATTGATTTTTAACCCTTTTTGGACAAAAAGGGCCATTTTAACTAGATTCTACTTTGTACGACCAATAGGGCCTTTTAGCTTGATTTTTGACCCTTTTTAGACACTAGGGCCCTTTTTAACTAGATACTATTCTTTTACGACAAATAGGGCCCATATTAGCTCTATTTTCGATCCTTTTTAGACATTAGTGGCCCTTTTAACTGGATTTTGTTCTTTTACTACAAAAAGGGCCCTTATTAGCTTGATTTTTGATTAGACACTAGGAGTAGGGCCCAAACAAAAGTGTCTAAATCATTTTTCTCTAACCATCAGCTTATAATCGATTTTCTATTCCATCCACGTATAGATCGTGTGAAAACTCGAAATCTATGAGAGGCGATCACGGTCTTGTTAGATAATATTAAAGATTGTAATTTATAAACCTTTTTTTATTGGACTATAGGGCCAGTAAAGTGTTTATTAGGGTTAAGGGTTAAAGCGTTCACAGCTCGTTATAAAAAGTAATATTTTGAAGGTAAAATAACCTATAATGGGTCCTTTTATCACGAACGGAATTTTTTGTTCATTTTCTTTTCATCGATCAATTTGTGACCTAATGAAACCAAGGGCACTAATATATCACCCTTTGTCCATATAGTGGATCAAATTTTGGAAGGACAGGTGGCCCGTGAAGGACGTCCCTTGAAAATAAGTCTCCGTCCTCTCGGAAATTTTTGTTTTGTTTACGATCCTTGGTAAAGTCATCAAACAGTCTATGAGTGCGGCCACCTTTGCCCGCGACGCGACCTCATTCTCCCCCGGAAGATGGGATCGGATTTCGATAATTTTGGTACGGAGACATTGACAAAAGTTTTCAAAACGGATGCCAAAAAATGACGTTTCGCTTTCCAAGGCGCCCAAGATCCAGGGGCGGACTGGCCCGGGGGTGGGGGGGGGGCCGTGAATACAGTTTTTTTTTAAGCGTTATTTTTGCTCAGTGGCTGCCCCAGAAGCTCAAGATTTTTTTGTGTGCAAATATCCCCTAAAATTCGTCAAAGACCTCAAAATTAACATTTAAAAAGCCTAATTTTGGTCAAAAACCTTTTTAAAGTCTAATTTTTGTCCAAAAACCTCGACATCAACATTTAAAAAGCCAAATTTTCGTCAAAAACCTCAAAATCAACATTTTTAAAGCCTAATTTTGGTCAAAAAACCTCGAAATCAACATTTATGATGCCTAATTTTCGTCAAAAAACCTCAAAATCATGATTATAAGAGCAAATATTTTTGTCAAAAAATCTCAAAATCAACGTTTTAAGTGCAATTTCTTTTGTCAAAAACCTCAAAATCAACATTTTAAAACCCAAATTTCATTCAAAAACCTCAAAGTTAACATTCAAAACTTTAGGGGGAGGGGGGGCAAAGGTTTTAATTTGTTTAAAAGGGGGGCGCACTGTGAAAAAGTTTGGGAACCTCTGTTTTTGCCTAATATATTTTTCTAAAAGCCAATTTTCTGTTAAAATTGTTTGCATCCGGGCGCCCCTTAACTGAAAACCCACCCACACTGTAAGGTCCCAGTCCGCCCCTGTTTCCATCCAGACAGAAAGGAAATTTTGGCGTTGAATCTTTTCTTATTTCTAGTCCTAGAACCTAAAATTTAAAAGTTTGAGCCAATAGCTAAAGGCAACTTTTTTTTTAATTTTGTGTGTGGTTTAAATCATCTTTTGGTCAAATAAAGCCGATATGAAAATTGTGAATTATTTTCTTTTTAAAGGCATTTATAATTTACGACTTATGGATGTTTTATTGTTCATCTAAATCATCGAAAAACTTGAATGCAAATCGTCTACTCTAATCTACGGTACCTTTAACAACCATCTAAATGTAGTGGAACTTGAAAATTATTCGAAGTGGTTTGATAATACGTTGGGACTATTGAATAAACAAGTTTGGAGATTTGAAACGGTTTATAAACGTGATGAACGGTTTGGATAGATCGAAAAGAGGGGCGAGAGGAAGGGGGAGGGGGGGGCGGTGGCTTCTTATGAGTCAGCGTTGGTCAGATCTACGTTGATTGGGGTCATCGCGTTTGTGAGCGGAACTTGACCGTAGGACTAGGGAGTCTATTCTTATCTCTGGAATGTCAGACTCCGTCCACGTCCCTTTTCGGAGCTTCCCATCGTGTCCAGCCGAGCAGAGCTACTATCGGAAATCTTCAAAGAGATTACATTAGAAAACAAACAAAACAAAAAAACGTTCTTTTGAATGCCTGTATGAATTTTTAACGTTTTTATTTAGGTAACTAAGGGGGTTATGTCACGGATTCACGTTTTTCAGCTTGAAATAACATAGTAGGAAACAATTTTCTGTAACCCGCTCGATCATTCGTGCAGGTGGTTTACTACTTATCGATAAATTTGGGCAAAATGACAGAAAAGCTAAACTTCCAAAATTCCAACCCCTAAATCAAAAATCCAAACCTAAGGATGGATGCAGAGGCCACCTAAGAACAGGGGCGGACTGGGACCTTAGGGTGTGGGTGGGTTTTCAGTTAAGGGGGCAAAAAATTTTAACAGAAAATTGGCTTTTAGAAAAATATATTAGGCAAAAACAGAGGTTCCCAAACTTTTTCACAGTGCGCTTTTAAACAAATTAAATCCTTTGCAAAGTTTTGAATGTTAACTTTGAGGTTTTTTGGATGAAATTTGGAGTTTAAAATGTTGATTTTGAGGTTTTTGACTACAGAAATTTCACTTAAAAACGTTGATTTGAGGTTTTTTGGACGAAAATTAGGCTTTAAAAATGTTGATTTCGAGGTTTTTGACGAAAATTTGGCTTTATGAATGTTGATTTTGAGGTTTTTGGACGAAAATTAGGCATCATAAATGTTGATTTCGAGGTTTTTTGACGAAAATTAGGCTTTTTAAATGTTGATTTCGAGGTTTTTTGACCAAAATTAAGCTTTAAAAATGTTGATTTTGAGGTTTTTGGACGAAAATTAGGCTTCATAAATGTTGATTTCGAGGTTTTTTGACCAAAATTTGGCTTTAAAAATGTTGATTTTGAGGTTTTTGACGAAAATTTGGGGATATTTGCACAAAATCTTGAGCTTTCCCACACCCCCCTGGGGACAGCTTACGCCCCCCAGTTTGGGAGCCACTGAGCAAAAATAACGCTAAAACTGACCCGGGGGGCGCCGCGCCGCCTCTACGTATTCACGGTCTTTCCACCCCCCCCCGGGCCAGTCCGCCCCTGCCTAAGAAGGTATTGAAATATAAATGAAGGTATTGGAATATATGGGCATAGTAATAGGATGGAAGATTCCAAAAAAAGTTCGCTTTTAGGTATTTAGATCCAAATAAGATTCATTTTGCAAATTTTTTTCCTAAACGATTTCTACTCCTTTACAACTCGGAATTTATGATCTCTTTTCGTTCGCTATTCTCATTAATTATGCAATCGTTAGTGAACATTAATTTTATTCGATGACAAGGAATTATTAAAGAGTTGTAGAGAAAAAAATATTTTTTAAGAGAGTCCTAAGAATGACTAATGACATAAGTTTTTGTGAAAAAAGCCAATTAGGTAGTTTGTCTATATTATTTTTTTTGCATAATTTATTTGCGACTTTCTAAAGGGGGATTAAAATTTTTGGTTCGAAAACGAAAATAGGATTAAAAAGCGTATTGAAGACGAGTTTGTGATATGTTGTAATTCGCGTTAGGGGGGGCTTTCTCCCAAAGAAAGTGGTGTCAAAGGATTTTCGTCGTAATTTTTCTGGTTCTTTCTCTTTGCTGGGGCGATAGCGAAGGTTGCTCGGTGCCACACCGAATGCCGACGGAAAGACGAGTCGGACGCCGCTCCGTTCTCCATAAGCATGCGCGAGGCGGAAAAGTGGAACAGCATAAATAACCGAGGAACGAGCGGGACCGCACCAGTCTCGTATCCGAAGTGTGTGTCTGTGGGTGAAAAAAAAAAAGAATCTTGTGTCTGTGCTTTCGTGAATTCACGATCTTTTTTGGGCTTTTGGAAAAAAAAAATTTTATCAATCAAGTAAGTTTTTTTTTTCTTCTTCAAATTTTTTGACAGTTTAACATCCCATTCCCCTTCACGCTATTTTCTCTCGGGAAGTCAAAAGGTCATATAAAAGCGAAAATATGGGAAAGATATTAAACGTTAATAAAATTGCCTGTCAGGATATTTCATTTTATTCAACTTGGACGTCTTTTCCGTGTTCTAGACAAGACAATGAAGACCGAGGAGAGAAACACCGCAAACTCAGCTCGAGTCAGGATTGTCGTGCTTGGAATGTTCAGCGTCGGAAAATCCGGTAAGTTTTCCCCTTGAAAAAATTTTTCATTAGGAAGCCTTAATCTGCTTAGGGGTCTCTTTTCTTTACTTATGCATTTTTTATTTTTTCTAGCATTGACTGTGAGATATCTGACAAGGCGCTACATCGGCGAATATCGTTCAAACACCGGTAAGTCGAATTTTTGAATAGTTTTGGGTCATTACATAAAAAGAAAACCTTCACAAGCTTTTCGGGTTTCCCCTTTTCGTTGACCGTGACGCGAAAAATTCTCAATGAATGAGACCGAAAAGGTGGACAAACACCATCATTACGTCAGTAACGCGGAGGAGAAAAATACCAAAAAAACGTAACTCGTTGCCAAATTTCTACGCCTTAAGTGTCGGTACACTTAGGTATATATTTAGGCTCCTGGACCACCTCCAACGGTGGGTTCCGTCGGTGGGACGGGCTTAAGTCTTCATTAAAATATTAAAAAATCAATTATAAAAAATTTTGAGTAAAACAATCAAAAACTGGTTTTTTTTCGTTGACGTAATTTTTTTAATGAAAGTTTATGACTATTATTGAAATGTTTATTCATTAAGGTTTCATAATAAATTCATTACAATTTTTAATTGAACTTTCTCCCCCATTCTAAATCTTTTATGTCTTGAAGAATTCGCTAATGTCACTTGGAAATCGAAGTAGGCTTTTCGAAGAAGGGCGATGTCTCTATAATTACAGGAAGTTGCGGTCGGCGGAATCTGAGAGGCGCCAGCTTTGACTTATTTTCCCAACGTAAGCCCTTTTCATAGACAAATGAAAAAATGCGAAAGATCATCGCTTTTTTTCGAACGGGGGGGACAAAAAGGAGGTCTCTAGGCCTTAAACGTTTCGCCGTGACTTTTTTTTCTTTAACCGTAGGCGATAACGATCATCCAAGTTTTTCAACGATTTTTCCCCTTTCTTAATGCCTTTTGTTTTACATAAACACTCAAGTAGTCACGAAACTTGCATTTTTATTACCATCAATCAATAAACTTGCATAGGAAGCAAATTTCAACCTGAAAACTACTTAAAATGACTTTGCTTGCTCTAGAGCACTTAAAAGCCGCAAATTAAAGCACCTAATCATCTTAAGCAAAGTGGCTTTTACAAGGCAATAATGCACTCAAAGCTTTTAAACCAATAAAACAGAAAATGTATTAATTAGAGGCTGAAAAGATCATCTTAGAATAGTTGTCTGCCCTTTAGTTTTTGGATTCCGAACGTACCCGCCCTTTATTTATAGAATAGAAAAGGGGTTCGACCGGTCATGTCAAGAAACTTTGTTTATCAAAAAATTGTTCTGGGTTTCGCGTGGCTATTGAAGCCTGAAAAGCACTTGAAGGCACGTGTGTAATTACCGCCCACTCAGACTTTCCCCGTTATGATAAAATTAGGTTTTTATTTGATTTTTTTTTCTTTTACAGATCTCTTATACCGACAAACCGTTACGATAAACAACTCTCCGGTGGAAGTCGAAATCATCGATGTTTCGGGCGAAACGGTAGGTTGAAAAAATAATCTGGGAATGGGGACATGAAGTATTCACCATTATTAGGAGGGATAACTGGGAAAGTTTAAATCTGGGAACTTGGTGAACTTCAATTTGGAAGAAAAACTAAACTCTTCTTTATTTTGTAGAGAGATTCGAGCTTTCCGATAGAACAAGTTCAATGGGCTGATGGATGTGTGATCGTTTACTCAATAACTGACAAGCAGTCATTCCAATATGCCATCGAATCTCTGGAAAATTTGCAAAAAATTCGTTCCGCTTCTTCAGTCCCCGTGACGCTTCTTGGGAACAAGGCGGATTTGGCTCATTTACGAGAAGTGACTGAAGATGAAGGAAGAAGTGCTGCTTTGAGAAACGGATGCCAGTTTTATGAAGTCTCAGTTGCTGAGAACAGCGCGGATCTTTACCAGGCGTTTGAGTCGCTTTTGACGGAGACACGTTGCCAGCAAGGGAATGGAGGGAACAAGACGAGAAAGTTTTCTGTGACGAAAATGATTGGGACGCTTATCGGTGGTGGAAGCAAAGGACAGGCTGGAGTCCAGCATGGAGGGACGGTCGTCGTTTGCCACAAATCGGACCTTCACAGAAACCGCGTTCTCAAACGACGCCAGAACTTCACCGCGACCGCGTCATTATGACTGGAGTCCCAAACGACTGACACTTCCGCTTAAACCTCATGAAGAGGAGGATTTTGGTTCTTTACGTTCGCTTCTCGCCAACCCGTCGGGGTTTTTGGTTCACCGCGGTTTCGCCCGCTCCATCCAGTCGCTCCACACTTTTCCTCACAACCCTTGATTTTTGTCCACGGCGGCATTGTTAAATCTTATTTTCGAAAAGTGTCAGACTGTTGTGATAGCTCTCAGACGAGCCTTTTAAAACATAAAAAATCTAGACTAAGATATTTTATTTCTTTATTAAATTCCTAATATATTTTTGTCTCGTAGTACAAAATAGAGCTCAAATTTTTTTTCCACTGTATAAAGTTGTCACCAAAGAGCACAATATGAACAATTTTTTAGTTACCATAGTTGAGCGAATTTAGGCAATAGAATAAAAGTAATCACATAAGGAAACCGAAATCTGCCAAAGAATGGGCACAAATTTGTAAAAAATATTTTTTAAGTCTATGGCTGTGATTATTTTATATATTTAGTTTTTTTGATATTGCCTAAGTTTGTTCTTTTTCCCTTGTACGTAATCGGAAAATTTGTCCTATGAAAATAAGCCCAGACTGTATTTTAGTTTTAACAATGAAAATGTTTGTTTTTTTACGAATAAAACAGTTTGGTGTATTATAAAAAAAAATTTCCTGACATTTCTTCCCGAAACTGGAAAAACTGGATCGTGAATTTTTCGACTTTGATAAATAAAAAGTGAGGAGAAAGTTGAATATTGACGAGATGCACTCGTTTCGTTTGAAAATGGTAAAAAGCCTTACAAGGGACGCTAAAAGCCATTTGGCACTAAGCCAGAGGTTGAATAACTGAAGATCAAAAACGAATAAAAAATGAAGTGCAATCTCAAAGAAAGTGACATGGGATGCTTAATTTGCATAGACTTTTATGGTAAGAGCCTGCTGGTCGATAACCACTAATAAGGAAGAAACCTTCCATCTGAATCACGATAGTGGTTTTACATAGATTTCACTGCTTTAAACGTCTAATTATAGATAACAAAAGGTTTCATCCTGGGACTAACCTATTAGAAACCTAGTGCATTACTTAATAACTAATAATAGACGCCACAGAGAAAAAATTCACGCTGAAGCCAATAGAGGTCGTGAAAGTATCGAGCGAAGATTTGAGGTTAGGAAATAGAAAGGGGCCCTCCACAAGAATTTGAAACAAGGGCCCCCATTGCTAGCCACTGACCAAAGGACCCTTCAAAATCACACAAAATAATCAATTTAAGTTTAAAAACATTTATTTTAAACGTAGAATAATATCACATTTAATTACACAGTTAATAATGATTAACAAAAAATTTTTACTTTTATTGCTGGCTTTAACAATTCTAAACAATATGAACCATATAAAAAGCGAGTTGGACAATTTTTTAAAATTTTTATACAAGTCCCACATTAAGCAATCCACTGATTTCAGTCAAAATTCAAATTGATATAAAAAATATTAATAAACCGTTTATTTAAATAAAATTAGAAAGATCAGTTTTTAACTGAAATCTAAACCTTAATGGACCCCACAAATAGGATTTAAATAATACTGGCTAGTCTAAAATAGATAAAAATAAACACTAAGGAATGAGATGTTTTCGAAGAAAATTATGAATAACGTTTAATCGGCCACAATGGATCGAGTTGGCTTAAAGGGTCGCCTTCGGCCTGCTTTGAATTACTCCCAGTGCTACTAGCATCTGAATAAAATGGAGAATAATTTGTTAAATACATATTAAATTGTTATAAATTACCTGATTGTCTCCTTTCTTGGTGATCTTTTAAAGAATTAAGGAGAAAATCTTCAGAAGGATGTCGTGTGTGAGATTTTGACTTGGGACGTTTTTCTTCGAAAGTTGACCTGCTCGCCAGTATACCTCCTGAAGAAAAATTTAATTGATTGTTTTTGAACATTTTAAATCTTACTTTTCATAAGTAAATCTTGAGTGTAGTACAAAAGGCATTGATAGGCGAATTGTAAATGCTGCCTATCGCGAATCGGATTTTTGCGAAATTTCGCTATTTGGTTGATAAGTCCGATGGGATCTGGTAAGTGGATCGGTGGGATTTTGAGTTCGGACATGGAAAGGGCGACGAAAACGAAGACGCCAGTACGACCGACGCCAGACTGACAGTGGACGACCACTGGCCCTCGCCCTCTTTGCTGGGACCAAACTCCATAAGTCTCATTTACCAGATTCAAAAGTGGTCCAGGCGATTCTGGAAGCCAACTAGGAAAAAAATTATAAAATTTTCACAATTCATCAATTCCTACCTGTTTGGCCAAGTTGTGAATTCCAAATGGACCACAACTTTTGAAGCTTTTCCATCCGAAACTGAAATAATCCTTTCAATCCAATGATTCCTCACATTGCTACTTTGAAGAGAAATTTTCAACTTGGTAAATATTAAATCTTCATTTTTATTCTGAGGCCAGTAAATTTCATTATTCATCTAAAAATTAATGTAAAAAAGAAGTTTAATTTATAAACTGACAAACCTGTGATTCTGATAGTAAGCAGACTATAAGTTCTACATGCTGTTCCAAAACCATAGTCCAAAAATCAGCATAAGTTGAAGGCAAAGGTGCCTGAGTCATGATAAAGTTTGGACATCCAGGCGCCAAATTCTGAAAATCGTTAAAAAACGAGCAAACAAAAAAATGTAAAAATACTTCAACAAGGGAGGCGTTGATGTAATCATCTTTTGTGGATGGAAGTTCAACTCTGGAATCGTCATACGGCAAAATATCAGCGAACCTGTTTTTCATCGGGTAACATCGAGCGACCGAAATGCTCAACTTATGAGCATCTTTTTGCTAAAAACAAAACATTTAAAAAAAAAAAAACATTAAATTTTTTAATCTGTACCTGTGCATCTTGAAGTTCATTCCATTTCAAATCGAGAGCCGTCGGCCCATTCAAAGTTTTGCTGTTCAACCCTTCGACGAATTTCTCAAACTTTTCGACTTCTTGGATGAAAAGCGAGAGCGATTCCGAGTCAGAAAACGGATCTTTGAGAGGAGTTTTGCTCGGCGATGGCCTTTCGACTTCACTTTTGGGCACTTCTTGAGTCTTAGGAAATAAAAATTAATTTTTATAAATACTTTATTGTTATAAATAATGATCTACAATCAATAAGCAACCTATTTTTAACATAAAAGCCCATATTTTTATTTCAATTTGTACATAGGATGAAAGATAAGGAGGTTACAAATAGAACTACAGGGTTAAGCTCAAACTCCATTAGTTGGTAGTGAAAAATTTTTGGAATCCATGAAATGATCCTGAATTAGAAATTTGCTATGAAGGATGCCTGGATTTTACAATTTTAAACATGCACCTCTTTTAAATAAGAAGAATTTAGTCAATGATGTAATTGAAATCATGCTGTTAATTTAGTACCTTAGGTGGGCTGCTGTTTGATGTTTCTGCAGGTGTTGGATTTAGAGACAAGCTGCTAAGTTGTTCCTGAGCTTTGTCTACTTTGGTCTCCACTTTGGACTGCGTTGGAAGCAAAGGAGCATCGGAGACAGTGAAATCCAAATCAGCCAAAAGGTCGACATTTGAAACCGGTTGCTGAGTCTGCGAATAAGTCACAGTCAAATCTTGCTTGCTGTTCGATGCCTGCATATAAGTGACGCTGTTCCGCTTTGCAGTGTTGTTTTCGACAAGGCTCGGTACCTCTTGGTTCGCTGAATTGTAATAGCCGTACGGGGTCGAATAGTACGATGAGTTTTGGTCCAAATTATGGGGCGGATTGAACGGCATTTGCGATGTCGGTGATAAAGTCGAGTCTGGAAGCTTAGTTCCAGCTCTGCTATAATAGGACGAATCTGTTCCAGGCGTCTGCTGAAACTGCGCCTGCGGATGAGTGTTCGTGTAACCATAGTAACCTTCAGGATACTGATATGGCCATTCTGCTGAATAGTTTTGGTAGCCGTAATATGCAGAATAGTTTTGTGCATCATTCTGGTATTGAGATGATGCTTGATACTGTGGAGCTGAAATGTTTGCTGTATATGGTTGACTTGTAGGAACATCAGTTTGCTTCGGAATGGAAGAATCTGTGCCATATTGTCCTGTATATTGGGATGTTGCATATGATTGGGTCACTGTGGTTGAATATGGCTGATTCTGAGCCACAGAATATGTTTGGTTTTCAGGAGTTGAATACTGTGTTTGCGTAGTATATGGCTGGGCTTGAGTCACTGAAGTTGAGTGCTGAGTCTGTGAAGTAGGGTACTGAGGAGCAGGATTTGAATATTGAGTGGCAGGAGTAGGATACTGCAATGTCTGAGTTGTAGGAGGATAATGCATTTGGTTTTCAGGCATCGAATACTGGAGACTCGGGGCTGGAACTGCTGGTGTTGAATATTGAGCTGCTGGAGTTGGATTTTGCTGAGAATTATACTGCTGTGCCACAGAAGTCGGATACTGCGCTTGAGTCACAACTGGCGTCCCTTGATTTTGATATACTGCAGAAGGGACGGTTGATGTTTGATATGCTGAAGCTGCATTCTGATATTGACTCTGAGGGTTTGCCGTCTGATAAGGCAAACTTTGCGAAGTATTCAGATATTGATTCTGCGGAGACTGATATTGCGGTAAATTAGCACTGGACGTCTTGGCTTGTAAATGCTGCGGTGTCGTTTTGTTTATAGAATTCGTATACTGCGTTGAACCTTGATAGTTATGTTGAGGAGTAGAATTAGCCGATGAAGAATAACTCGATGGCGTATAATCATGGTCGCTTGTATACGCGGATGAGTTAACAGGATAATTGTACGGATTAAAATCATGCTCTTGAGGCATCGTACCATCCATATTTGGATACTGAACAGACTTCAAAGGATTATTCTGCGAGTAAAGGGTATGATAGTAATATGCACTTTGGTTTGAAAATTTACTCGGGTCATACTGTTGATAAGAAGCGGTGTAGTCGTATGTCTGTGGATTGTAAACCGAAGACTGAGTTGTTGAATCAAGCTGCTTGGAAGATCCAGTACAAACTGGGGCATTCGCTTCCGAACCTAAAGGAGCAGGTCGCACACTTGGCAACCAATTCGGATTTTCTGTAGCTCCCATTGGACTATAATAAGGTGATGAAGGGGCATCCTTTTGCAAATAATGCTTCAAAGTTTTGGGCTCCGTAGTCGCCGATTCGACAATTTTTAAAGCCTTTTTTGTATTTTGGTCTAAAATCGAATCCCTTTCTTCTTGTTGAACTTTACAAGTGCTTTTAACCCTTAGCAAAACCTTGGAGACATTCGATACCAGTTTTTTATAAAAATCAAGTCCTTTTGTTGTCTTTTCAATGAGGTCTTCATAAGCATCATATGAGGATATTAGGCCTCGGAGAAACATTTCTCTTTGATGCATTATTTCAGTGGTCGCCTTCCGAGTCGGTGCATACTTTGCATAAGCATCAGTTAACGCTTGAATTATATTTTCCTGAGCGGCAAGATTCTGCTCAATCAAAGCAACCTATAAAACAAAGGTTAATGACATTCAGTGAATGGCATATTTTGAAGTACTTACGTATTTATTATGCTTTTGCATTTCTTTGGTAAAAATGTCCTCCATTTTATCATCAGTTCGTGTAATGAGGATTCCAGTGATGTCATCGCTGCAGATGGATTCGCGCAATTGGCTGGCCAACATCGCTCTTTGCTTCCTCATCTCATTCACCTTATTCACAAGCAACGTCACCTCAGCAATCGTCTTATCTTCATGTACTAAAAAGCAAAATAGTTAAACCAAAACAAAAATAAAACTAACATACAGTTCAAATGCGACAAAGTTGGCAAGCTTGCTTGTATTTCAGACAAAGGTTTCTGCAAATTTCGAAGATTCTCAATATGGGCAGTCTTGACATTTTGAAGTGTGTTGTTCGACTCGGATGCTTTCTTGTGGCAATCGACGTACTTGAGCATTTCTCGGGTTAAATCAGTTGCCACGATTGACGGTGCTCGAGGGCCCATGAGCTCTTGATATTCTTTTTCAGCAGCTTCTTCTTCCTGAAATAAAACTGTAAAAAACATCTCAAATTCAAAAAACGTACCTTGATGAGCTCCGAAAGCTCATTGAGCATGCCATCAACGACATTACAGGTATCGTTCAGCTTATCCATGACACTTTCCAAATTAGGAATAGCATCAGGCATTGCACTTAATGCAGCACATCGATCAATCACTTCCTGAGGGAACGTATTCATTTCCAAATGCGCTTTCAAATAGTCCAATTGAAGACATGACATGAAGCTCACGATTTCTTCATCTTTCATGTCAATCATTGCATTGATTTTTCTCAATAATTTAGCTTTTTCTTCACTAAAAGCAAATAAAATAAAATGAAAAATGAGGTTTTGTGATTAGTACCTGTAAAGTGATGAGGCTTCGTGGGCTTTCATGGGGACAAGGCGTGAAAAAATATCAGGGCCGGAGATTTCAGGATCGTTGATGTCGAATGGTATTCCTTTGACTAAAGAAGCACCTTTGACATTAGGCAACGAATCCAAATCTGGGACTCCTTCATGGTAAATATATTCGTTTTCATTTTTTGCAGCTTTTTTCTTCCCTTCGACGACATCCCGAGTGAAGACGAGCGTCTCCATAACAGCTTCGGAATTCTCGACTCCTTTCGCCAGTTTGATCGCTTTGGTCAGCTTGTCCAGCGATCCTTGATAGTATGCGATCCTTTCTCCCATTTTTTGCTGCTCCTCAGACTGCATCCCTTGGTAAAGAAGTGTCACGCATGAATAATATGCGATCTTAAACTTGATGTATTTTTTCCAAATTTTAAACGCCTTTGAACCACAAATATCTTGGATAGATGGATCGTCCTGTGCTTGCGGAAGTATAAGGACGTTCAACGATAAATTATAATAATCCACAATTTGAGTCGCAACTTTTGCTAAAATAAAATAATTTTAAAACCCCAAAAGAATAATCGGTTTACCATTTATGGTCGCTTTTCTGTTATCAGTCATGCTTTTTTCAAGAATACATTCTTGTGCTTGAGCCAAACATAGCTGGTACTTAAACTGCATCAATTCAGTCGACAATTCAACTCCAGGAGGTTGTGGGTAAGTATCTTTTAAATGCTGAAAGAAATCAAAATTGAGGTTGAAGTAGGAAGTTTGTTTTACTTGAAATGCCCAGGCGGCGCATTGGAAATGTGAGCATGCGAGTTTTAGGCCTTCAGGCGAAGTACGGTCGCTGGCGGCACCAAGCTGGGAATGGAGAGCGCCGATGTTGTACAGAATAGCGACGATTTCCGTTTTTATGTCCGCTGCTTGGGTTACAGAACCTCCATAAACATCTTTCCTGTGTAAAAAATCAAATAAAATTATTAGGAACTTAAACTCGCTTCATTAACTAACGGGGGGCGGACCAAAAACGGACCCAAAAATTCGTCAAAAACCTCAAAATCAACATTTTTAAAGCCTAATTTTGGTCAAAAAACCTCGAAATCAACATTTTAAAAGCCTAATTTTGGTCAAAAACCTCGAAATCAACATTTAAAAAGCCTAATTTTCGTCAAAAAACCTCGAAATCAACATTTATGAAGCCTAATTTTCGTCCAAAAACCTCAAAATCAACATTTAAAAAGCCTAATTTTGGTCAAAAAACCTCAAAATCAACACTTTTAAAGCCTAATTTTGGTCCAAAAACCTCGAAATCAACATTTATGAAGCCTAATTTTCGTCCAAAAACCTCGAAATAAAGCCCAATTTTCGTCAAAAAACCTCGAAATAAAGCCCAATTTTCGTCAAAAAACCTCGAAATAAAGCCCAATTTTCGTCAAAAAAACCTCGAAATCAACATTTAGGAAGCCTAATTTTCGTCCAAAAACCACAAAATCGAAATTTAAAAAGCCTAATTTTGGTCAAAAAACCTCGAAATCAACATTTATGAAGAATAATTTTCGTCCAAAAACCTCAAAATCAACTTTAAATTGACAATTTTTTGTCAAAAACCTCAAAATCAACATTTTAAAACCCAAATTTCGTCCAAAAACCTCAAAATCAACATTTTAAAAGCTAAATTTTCGTCAAAAAACAAAAACAAAAAACCCTCAAAATCAACATTTAAGATGCCTAATTTTCGTCCAAAAACCTCAAAATCAACATTCATAAAGCCAAATTTTCGTCAAAAACCTCGAAATCAACATTTATAATTGCCTAATTTTCGTCAAAAAACCTCAAAATCAACTTTAAATTGACAATTTTTCGTCAAAAACCTCCAAATCATGGTTGTAAGACCAATTTTTGTCAAAAAATCTCAAAATCAACGTTTTAAGTGCAATTTCTTTTGTCAAAAACCTCAAAATCAACATTTAAAAAGCCTAATTTTGGTCAAAAAACCTCAAAATCAACATTTTTAAAGCCTAATTTTGGTCAAAAAACCTCGAAATCAACATTTATGAAGCCTAATTTTCGTCCAAAAACCTCGAAATCAACATTTAAAAAGCCTAATTTTCGTCAAAAACCTCAAAATCAACATTTTTAAAGCCTAATTTTGGTCAAAAAACCTCGAAATCAACATTTATGATGCCTAATTTTCGTCAAAAAACCTCAAAATCAACTTTAAATTGACAATTTTTTGTCAAAAACCTCAAAATCAACATTTTAAAACCCAAATTTCATCCAAAAACCTCAAAGTTAACATTCAAAAATTTTGGGTGGGTGGGGGGGGGAGGATTTATGTAGCTTGTTTAAAAGGGGGGCGCAGTGTGAAAAAGTTTGGGAACCTCTGTTTTTGCCTAACATATTTTTCTAAAAGCCAATTTCCTGTTAAATTTATGCCCCCCCCCCATCCGGGCTCCCTTTAACTAAAAACCCACCCACACCCTAAGGTCCCAGTCCGCCCCTGTTAACTAACAACAAAATCGAAAACCTCCAGATTTCCTTACCAAGAAAAGTTGATGGCAGCTCTTCCGTCCTTCCCCATCGGAAAGCGACTTTGAAGGAAATGAAGTTGTGAGAAATATTTCTTCAAAACTGCACATCCGGTCACATCTTTCACCGGATGGACCGCAGTCGCCCTTAGAGTTTCCAAACTACGAATCTCCCCGTTATAAGATTCAGGATCTTCATTGTAGAACTCCCTAATGTACTGAAAATATTCAAACTTAAGCATAAAAAACATCAATTTTATCGCTCAGATTACGTTTTTCACTTTGGAGAAGTCGAGAGGGCGATCCGGAGACGTTTTAAGTTCGAAATGAACCATCGGAAGTCTCGGAACCGCTTCCATGTCTTCCGAATATCAAAAACACAAAAGAAAGATAAAAAACCGACAAAAACCGGGGCGGATGTTCTTCTTCGAGCCGCTTCTTAGCCCCAACTTTTAAAAAATAACTGGTGAATCATTCAAAACGTTGATTAGATTAAAAAACTAAAAGAAAATAAATCAAAATCCAATTTGACGTAAACTTAACAAAATGTCAAAAAAATAAAAAAAAATAAAAGGAAAAGAAACCTGAACTGATGTCACCCCAATGGTGCCAACCTCACGATAAAACGTCTAAAGGAACTTGAATTTTTATTGGTTAATAGCTAATCATGAAATTTAATGCTATATTAATCGAACATTAAAGTCAAGTAAGTTTTAAATAAAATAAAAATGTAAAGAATGGACTTTGGAGGGCCCCTCCTTGATTTCATAAATTTCCCCGCTTCTTTTTGGAATAGGCAGAGCAGATGATCTATGTATGTCCACCTATTTGACGCGGATCTTTTATTATGGAAAGCGATAAAAAATGTCAAGTTGAAAATCGAGACACGCAACGTTGAATGGAGTAGTAGGTACGTCATCAAAGGATATAAGCAAACACAATATTATTTTGTAAATGCAAAAAGAATTTATTGAAAAAGAAAGTTACATTTTAATGAATAGAACAAAGCAGTCTTAAAGGTTCAAATAAAGTTAAAGTGTACATAAGTAAATTATTCTTCCATTTTGTCGGGCTTTTCCTTCTTCTTGTCTTTGACAGCAGGAGCGTTGGTGTGGGTGATCGGGATTTCGCGAGACTTGGAATCTTTGGCGACCTGAAAAAAATGTTAGGAATTTTGATAAATATGAATTGTTTTTAACTTACCAATTTAGGAGCGTGAAGAGACAAAACTCCATCGGAGGAAAGGTTTGATTTTAAGGCGTTGATGTCGACGTCTTTGGGGATTCTGTATTTCCTGGTGAACTGCCTGGAGATGAAACCGTGCTGGTCGGACCTTTCCTCGTGCTTTCCGTCGACGACGATCATGTCGTTTTCCACTTTGACTTTCAGCTCTTCGGGCTTGAACTGCTGGACGTCGAGGTTCACTTTGAACTCATTTTTGTCGGAGATGACGCTGGAGAGACCAGAATCGCCGGCGGCGACGTTCCTCCACGGGCGGATGTATCCGCAGCGAAGAGGGCTCAAGAGCATTCGATGGGGCCTCAAATCGTCATCGATGAGACCAAGTCCGAAATGCTGATCGTACAAATCAGGAGCAGGACGACGCTGTTCATCAAGCAAGTCAATCAAATACGGCAACAACGACATTTTCTACAAAAAAAAAAAATTAACATCAAAAACTAAGCATAATCTTAAAAGTGAATTATTAGTAGGATTAGTTTTACATACCTTTTAACTTCACTTAAAAAGCACCAAATTCACAGTGACACAATTCAAACTTTTGAGTTTTAATGCTTTAGTTGAGCGATCTTTTCGGTTTGAAAATTTCAAATCAACTGATTGGAGAGAGAGGGGGTCGGCCGGCTTTTATAGGAAGGCGTGCTTCTAGAGCGCGCTCGAACGTTCTCGACCCTCCGGCCTCCACCCTTCGAGACTTTTCCAGACCCTTCTAGATTTTTCTTTATTTTATTTTTCTAATTTTTATTAGATTTTAATCGGTAATCGGTCTAATTTTTGTATCGATCGATTGAAAATTTAAGCGATCGTTTGGTTGTGTAATCCAATATTCTTTTTCTCTGGTTGGATATTAAGGATTGATGAAGAATTACACGTATAATATTTTTGGTTTTATTCTTGTTAAATTTACAAAAAATAATACAGTATTAAGTTGCTTCACGTTAAATTGAATTAGGTACTTGAAATGACAATGTGGTCTTCTGGTGCTGGCCGAGCGTTCTGGCGTCTTCGTTCGTCTTGGCAAGGCAGGTCTCGCTCCTCCGCGTCGGATGTCGTCTCCCCTGGTGAGATTTCGTCTTCCGGGGATGCCTTCGTTCTCTCCGGGTCAGATATCGTCTCTGAGGCTGCTGTTGTCCCTTCCTAGTCGGTTTTCGTCTTCCGGGGCCGCCTTCGTCCTCTCCTGGTTAGATTTCGTCTTTCGGGGATGCCTTCTTCTTCTCCCAGCCGGATTTCGTCTCTGAGGCTGCCTGTCCCTTCCAGTCGGATTTCGTCTTCCGGGGCCGCCTTCGTCCTCTCCGGGTTAGATTTCGTCTTTCGGGGATGCCTTCTTCTTCTCCCAGCCGGATTTCGTCTCAGAGGCCGCTTGCGTCCCTTCCTGGTTAGATTTCGTCTTTCGGGGATGCCTTCTTCTTCTCCCAGCCGGATTTCGTCTCTGAGGCTGCCTGTCCCTTCCAGTCGGATTTCGTCTTCCGGGGCCGCCTTCGTCCTCTCCGGGTTAGATTTCGTCTTTCGGGGATGCCTTCTTCTTCTCCCAGCCGGATTTCGTCTCAGAGCTGCTTCCTGTCCCTTCCAGTCGGATTTCGTCTTCCGGGGCCGCCTTCGTCCTCTCCGGGTTAGATTTCGTCTTTCGGGGATGCCTTCTTCTTCTCCCAGCCGGATTTCGTCTCAGAGGCCGCTTGCGTCCCTTCCTAGTCGGGTTTCGTCTTCCGGGGCCGCCTTCGTCCTCTCCTGGTTAGATTTCGTCTTTCGGGGATGCCTTCTTCTTCTCCCAGCCGGATTTCGTCTCAGAGGCCGCTTGCGTCCCTTCCTAGTCGGGTTTCGTCTTCCGGGGCCGCCTTCGTCCTCTCCTGGTTAGATTTCGTCTTTCGGGGATGCCTTCTTCTTCTCCCAGCCGGATTTCGTCTCAGAGCTGCTTCCTCCTTTCCCGAGCCGGGTTTCGTCTTCTGGGGCGGCCTTCGTCCTCCTCGAGTCGGATGTCCTCTCAGGGCTGCTTCCTCCTTTTCCGAGCCGGGTTTCGTCTTCTGGGGCGGCCTTCGTCCTCCTCGAGTCGGATGTCCTCTCAGGGCTGCTTCCTAGTCGGATTTCTTCTTTGTAGTCGGATCCGGGTGTTCACTTCTGGACTTCTTTACTCGTCGACGACTGGACACAATCTGATTTCTCTGGCCTCGGAACCCCCTTATATACCAGTCTTGGTGGGCTGGCTCCTCCCCCTGAGTAGCGGAGTGGGGAAGCACTGGTGGGGTTGGTCGCTGCTCCCATCTGGCGGACGCCTTCGTACTAAAAGTTTCCCCGCTTAATTTCCCTTTTCTTCTTATCATTTTATTTTTTTACTGATTACACCCCTCCCTTCTTTAAAAAAGTCGATGTCCCATCGACTGCGACATTTAACACAAATTTTCTCCCATTCATTTAGCGTAATTTAGGGAAAAAAAAATTTCCATTTCTATCTCGTTCTTCTTATTTTCTTCTTTTTCTTCTCGTTCTTCTTATTTTCTTCGTTTCTTCTCGTTCTTCTTATTTTCCTCTTTCCGTTTTCCGCTTATTTCTTTTTGTCCTCGTTTACCTTTAGGTAGTTCCTTCTTTTTTTTTTTGTCGTTTTCCTTTAACGTTTTTCCAATTACAAGCCGGGTCGTTTCCTTGTTATGCCTGGAAGTATTTTCGCGCTCTTTATTTTCTCTTCCTGGGCCGTCGGTAGCGGAAGAATCTTCTCGTCTTCTGACACTGGGAGGCGTCTTCATGCCGATTTCGTCGTTTCGTTGTTTCTTCTAAGTCGGTCCCTGTCAATCGGATTTCGTCCGCTTTGAGATTCTCCGTCGTTTTTATCTTCTTGCTTCTTTCGGCGTTCGTCGTTCGGTCGTCTTTCGGCTTCAGATCCCTTTTCACGCGAATCGCAGCAACCTCATAACGTGGTGCACTGTCTGCTTTTGCTGTCCCGATCGCCGGTAGAAAAACGTCTCGGATTTGTTTTTCCCCGTCCCGTAAATCTTTTTCGTCAAGCTGTCGACCAAATTTTTCCCTTAGATTTAGCCTATTCTCCCTGCATCGAAGCTCATATTCCTTTTTTCGAAGCATTTCTTCTTCTTTCCGACGATTTGCCTCTCTTTGGGCCTCTTCTTCTTCCCTTCGGCGAAGAATTTCCTCTTTTCGACGGACCTCTTCTTCCCGTCGTCGTAGATCCTCTTCTGTGGAATTTAGGCCTGCGATTTTTGGAGGAGGTTTGACCTTGGAATGGTTTACTTCTCGATTTGGCAGTCGTCCGACGACACGTAGTGCGTTTATGGACGGTCCCTGGTCAACCCTTTGTTTTAGATAAAAGCAGTTTTCCTCTATGTGATTCGTTTTTCCGCAATAATGGCACAACATCGGTTCTCTGTGCTGATTTGTTCCCATAGTACAGTTTATTGGAAAATGGTCCCAACTCGCACAGAATAGGCACGCTCTGATTGGTTTTGTCGCTGGTTCTCTGGGTGGGGTCCGATTTGCTACGTTTTTAGATGTCCTTTCCGGGCAAAATCTAGCGATATGTCCTTCCCGATTACACTCGAAGCATCTTGTTTTTCTTATCTCATTATTTACTTCTACTCTCCCCACGCGTCCTTCTTGGTGGCATTCACAAGATTTGATCTTTCTTTTTTCTTCGCTCGTTGCTTCTACTCCTCGGATTTCCCATTCCTTATCCTTACGTTTGTTTTCTTCGATTTCGTAGAGTTTCTCCGCTCTACTCACGAGCTCTTCATACGTGGCGTGGGTCGTGGTGGTTAGTAGCGAAGTTATGGAGGGAATACCTCTTGTAAACGCTGTTATGGCATTTGCTTCTACTACCGCTCTAAGTTGTGTCGCGCTTAATGTTTCTGCCTGCTGCGAATAAGATTTCCTAGCTAGACTGATGACGCGGTCTGCGAAACTTCTGATGTCTTCTCCTTCCTTTATTCGGATGGTCCATAGTTTTCGTGTTGCTTCGACCGAGTCTTCCTTGTTGAAGCGTGTGAGCAAGGCTTCTTTTAACCGCTTATATTGATTTTCTCCGTCTCTTAGCTCGGGATGTTCACATATGAATCGCTGTGCTCCGCCTTTCATTTTTATGCGCAATAATCGTACTTTTTGGGTATCTGATAACGTCGTTGTGTTGTCTTCGAAAATGTCGAAGAAGTGCGTAATCGGGAATCCATCGTTCTTCTCTGGATTCCAGGGGTCGATCGCGTACACCAATCCTCTCGGAAGATCGTTTCCATTGTTTTGCTGACCTCCTGCGACCTGCTCCAACATCTCTCCGAATCTGGTTATGAATTCTTCCATCATGTCCATTCCTATTGATTTCCTTTAAATTTTTCCTAGTCCTAATTTTTCTATTGCTTTTACTTTTTTTCTTATCAATGCTTAACACCAACCAGTCGGATTCGTCTAAATCCTAAGACTTAGAATATCCCACCTAGCTGCCACCAATTTGTAATCCAATATTCTTTTTCTCTGGTTGGATATTAAGGATTGATGAAGAATTACACGTATAATATTTTTGGTTTTATTCTTGTTAAATTTACAAAAAATAATACAGTATTAAGTTGCTTCACGTTAAATTGAATTAGGTACTTGAAATGACAATGTGGTCTTCTGGTGCTGGCCGAGCGTTCTGGCGTCTTCGTTCGTCTTGGCAAGGCAGGTCTCGCTCCTCCGCGTCGGATGTCGTCTCCCCTGGTGAGATTTCGTCTTCCGGGGATGCCTTCGTTCTCTCCGGGTCAGATATCGTCTCTGAGGCTGCTGTTGTCCCTTCCTAGTCGGTTTTCGTCTTCCGGGGCCGCCTTCGTCCTCTCCTGGTTAGATTTCGTCTTTCGGGGATGCCTTCTTCTTCTCCCAGCCGGATTTCGTCTCTGAGGCTGCCTGTCCCTTCCAGTCGGATTTCGTCTTCCGGGGCCGCCTTCGTCCTCTCCGGGTTAGATTTCGTCTTTCGGGGATGCCTTCTTCTTCTCCCAGCCGGATTTCGTCTCAGAGGCCGCTTGCGTCCCTTCCTGGTTAGATTTCGTCTTCGGGGATGCCTTCTTCTTCTCCCAGCCGGATTTCGTCTCAGAGGCTGCCTGTCCCTTCCAGTCGGATTTCGTCTTCCGGGGCCGCCTTCGTCCTCTCCGGGTTAGATTTCGTCTTCGGGGATGCCTTCTTCTTCTCCCAGCCGGATTTCGTCTCAGAGGCCGCTTGCGTCCCTTCCTGTGATTTCGTCTTTCGGGGATGCTTCGTCTTCTCCCAGCGGATTTCGTCTCTGAGGCTGCTGTCCCTCCAGTCGGATTTCGTCTTCCGGGGCCGCCTTCGTCCTCTCCGGGTTAGATTTCGTCTTTCGGGGATGCCTTCTTCTTCTCCCAGCCGGATTTCGTCTCAGAGGCCGCTTGCGTCCCTTCCTAGTCGGGTTTCGTCTTCCGGGGCCGCCTTCGTCTCTGTGATCGTCTTTCGGGGATGCCTTCTTCTTCTCCCAGCCGGATTTCGTCTCAGAGGCCGCTTGCGTCCCTTCCTAGTCGGGTTTCGTCTTCCGGGGCTGCCTTCGTCCTCTCCGGGTTAGATTTCGTCTTTCGGGGATGCCTTCTTCTTCTCCCAGCCGGATTTCGTCTCAGAGCTGCTTCCTCCTTTCCCGAGCCGGGTTTCGTCTTCTGGGGCGGCCTTCGTCCTCCTCGAGTCGGATGTCCTCTCAGGGCTGCTTCCTCCTTTTCCGAGCCGGGTTTCGTCTTCTGGGGCGGCCTTCGTCCTCCTCGAGTCGGATGTCCTCTCAGGGCTGCTTCCTAGTCGGATTTCTTCTTTGTAGTCGGATCCGGGTATTTACTTCTTGACTTCTTTACTCGTCGACGACTGGACACTTTCTGATTTCTCTGGCCTCGGAACCCCCTTATATACCAGTCTTGGTGGGCTGGCTCCTCCCCCTGAGTAGCGGAGTGGGGAAGCACTGGTGGGGTTGGTCGCTGCTCCCATCTGGCGGACGCCTTCGTACTAAAAGTTTCCCCGCTTAATTTCCCTTTGGATGTTATCATTTCATTTTTTTGTTTTTACTGATTACAGTTGCTTTTCGACGTCAACGTCATTTTTTTCCCTAAAGAATTTTTTTTTCTCTTCCTTTTCTTTCTAGCTACATAGCAAAGCCCTCAAAATCAAGTCTTAAGGGACAATTTTTCGTCATAAACCTCAAAATCAACTATATAAGAGCCTTTTCGTGAAAAACCTCAAAACGAACATTTAAAAAGTCAAATTTTCATTTACTCAAAATCATCGTTATAAGAGTCAATTTTTTCGTCATAACTTAGGTAATAAATTTTATGACAACCGTAAATAGATAAAAATATCAGACTGGTGTTATAACCCGGTGTAATTTAGCCATCACGATCAAAAACTCTGAAAATGATCAAAACTTGGATTTTCTGAAGGAAATCTACCTAATATTGAGTAGAGATCACGTCCTTTATTATTCCTTTATTTATCTTGAAAATGTCACGGGAAATTGCGAATTTTCCAATACTAGATGCAGCGGCCGGCTTAGGGGGGGGCGAGGTGGGCGACCGCCCAGGGGCGCCAACCTAAAAGGGCGCCGCGGCAGGGCACCCAGGAAAAAAAACACCAAAAGGGGCGCCAAAAAAGAAAAAGAAAAGAAGAAAAAAAAAGAAAAAAAAGAAAAAAAAAAAGAAAAAAGAAAAAAAAAGAAAAAAAAAAAAAAAAAAGAGCCAAAAGGCGCAAGACAAAAAAAAACCACTAGTGTGTACTGGAGTGTACTAAAGGCTTAGCTATCTCCGAGCCTGTATCTCCGGTTGTACTCAAACTTTTTCTGTGAAATTTTTTTAATTATTTTATTTTTTAAATTAAATGACGATCAACTAGGGTGCTCCTAAAAAATACAATATTCGCTAGGAGAAAAAATAGAATAATCTTATTCTCCGATTTGCTCCCGAACTTATGAACCGATTTTCGATTTTTCGGTCTCGCTTTTTCTAATATTTTTTGAAGATACTCCTAATGGAGTCGAACTTTATTTTTTTTAAATTTATACAAGAAATAAAATAAAAAAAATCTGGAAAAAAAATTTTTTGGAGCACATTAGTAGTTCGGCATTTAAGGCGGATCCGACAATTAAATTCTACCAAGTGTGCGAGAGAGAGGGAAGATGTCGAAACGTTTTTTCCTCGTTTTGGGCACTAAAAATGGTCCGATTTTTTTTCTGAAAAGCGCATTCTCTTTAATTCGGAAAACTCTAGACTGATCTGAGAGCACTTTTTCCGAAAAAAATTTTCTTCCGGAAAATCGGGAAACGAATTTTCCGGGAAAACTTTTTTTCAAAAAAACCAGGTACACGTTTTGTAGGGTACGACGAGCTGTTTCCAAATCTGTTAATAATTTCAAAATCGGTTAAAAAACGGCGTCGTAATCGCTGTCACAAGATTTAGACGTTGCGGGGAGTGGGGAGCGTCTGGGGTCGTAAATCAAGATACGCAGATGACAGGTTAACACACTGTCATTAGGTTGGCTTCAAGTCAATAAAATTTGTAATATGCAGGATCAATTGAAAAATAAGGAAAAATTTTTGCTAATAAAAAATTAACACATTTAATTTAATCCAGTCTACAGAGCAGTACCTTATCCAGGACTTATCCAACAGGACCTTATCCTGCAAAAGTTGACGTAAAAGATTTTATTGTTTTAAAAATTGTGCCGGGAAAGCTTTTATTGGCACTCTTCAAAAACATGACGTTATTGGGACCCAAATGGACCATTAGGTGAAAATGCTCTGTACACTGGACAAATTTGCAATCCT